>VXBO01002399.1:0-59530 GCA_013400135.1 Rhinoptilus africanus
ATAGAATAATTTGGGTTGGAAGAAGCCTTTAAAGGTCACCTAGTCCCTCCTCTGCAATAAGCAGGGACATCTTCAACTACATCANCTAGTCCCTCCTCTGCAATAAGCAGGGACATCTTCAACTACATCATGTTGCTCAGAGCCCCGTCCAATGTGAGCTTGAATGTTTTCAGGGATCGTGCATCTACCACCTCTCTGAGCAACCTGGGCCAGTGTATCACCATCCTAATTGGAAAAAAATTCTTCTTTATATCTAGTCTAAACCTACCTTCTTTCAGTTGAAAAGCATTACCCCTTGTCCGATCACAACAGGCCCTGATAAAAACTTTGTCCCCATCTTTCCTGTAGGGCCTTTCAAAGTACTGAAAGGCCACAATAAGGTCTCCCCAGAGTCTTCTCTTCTCCAGAATGAAAAACATCAACTCTTTCAGCCTGTCTTCATAGGAAAGATGCTCCAGTCCTCTGATCATTTTTGTGGCCCTCCTCTGGAGTTACTCCAACAGGTCCATGTCTTTCCTGTGATGAGGACCCCAGAGCTGGATGCAGTACTCCAGGTGGGGTCTCAGCAGAGCAGAGAGGGGCAGAATCACCTCCCTCACCCTGCTGGCCAGGCTTCTTTTGGTGCAGCCCAAGATACAGTTGGCCTTGTGGGCTGTGAGCGCACATTGTTGGCTCACATCCAGCTTTTCATCCTCCAGTACCCCGAAGTCATTATCTCTCCACGGGGCTCCTCCCAACCCCTTTGTCCCCCAGCCTGTATTCACAATGGAGGTTGCCCCCACCCAGGTGCAGGACCCTGCACTTGTCCCTATGGAACATCGCAAGTTTCGCACAGGCCCACTTCTCGAGCTAGTCAAGGTCCCTCTGGATGGCATCCCATCCCTCATGTGTGTCAACTGCACCACTCAGCTTGGTGTCATCTGCAAACTTCCTGAGGACACACTCAATCCCAATGTCTATGTCTCTGATGAAGATACTTAACAGTACTGGTCCTAATATGGACCCCCTGAGGAATACCCATCTCACTCTGGACGTTGAGCTCTTGACCACTACCATCTGGATGCGACCATTCAACCAGTTCCTCATCCACCAAACAGTACACCCATCAAATCTATATCTCTCTAATTTAGAGAGCAGGATATTATGGGGGATCATGTCAAAGGCCATACAGAAGTCGAGATGAATGACATCCATAGTTCTGCCCTTGTCCACTGATGTAGTCACACTCCATCATAGAAGCCCACAGGGTTGGTCAGGCAAGACTGGCTCTTGGTGAAGCCATGCTGGCTGCCTTGAATCACCTCCCTGTCCTCCATGTGCCTTAGCATAGCTTCTAGGAGGATCTGTTGCCTAATTTTCTAAAGCTAAGAGGTGAGTCTGACAGGACAGTAGTTCCCATGGTCCTCCTTTCTACCCTTTTTAAAAATGGGTGCAATATTTCCCTTTTTTCAGTCACCAGGGATTTCATGTGACTGCCATGAATTCTCAAATATCATGGAGAGTGACTTTGCAACTACATCAGCCAGTTCCCTCAGGACTCTGGGATGGATCTCATCAGGTCCCATAGGTTTCTGTATCTTCAGGTTCCTCAGGTGATCACAAACCTGATCTTCTCTTACAGTGGGAGGGACTTTGCTGCACCAGTCCCTGTCTTGCAGTCCATCCACTTGAGAGGTGTGTAGAGGGAGGTTACCAGTGAAGACTGAAGTAAAAGATTGTCTGGTACCTCAGTATTCTCCTCACCTGTTGTTGCCAGTCTTGCTCATCAGGGAGGATATGCTTTCTTTGACCTTCCTTTTCTGACTGACGTACCTGTAGAAGCCTTTCTTGTTATTATTTGCATCTCTTACCAAGTTCAGCTCCAGCTGCGCCTTGGTGCATCCCTCCACAACCGGGCAGTGTCCTTATACTCTTTCTGGGATACCTGTCCCTGCTTCCACTGCCTGTGCATTTCCTTCTTGCCCTTTAGTTTGACCAGCAGGTCTCAAATCAGCCATACCAGTCTCTTGCCTTCCTTTCGTGATTTCTTATAGCTGGGGATCAAGAGCTCTTGCACACTTTGGAAAGCTTCCTGAAAGATCTGCCAGCTCTGTTCTTCTCCCTAGTCCCTGAGGGGAGTTTCCCAGAGGAGTCCTATTTGCTATCTCCTTGAAGAGCTGGAATTTTCCTCTCCTAAAATTTATGGCTTGAAACTCCTCAAAAACATGGATGAAAAGTTAAAAATGAGGGTCAAAATATTTAATCTTAGTTACTGGTGGTTAATTTTCATAGCTGAATTTAGATAGGCAGAAAACTCAGCTCTGATCAAAATAGGAACTGTAGGTGGAAACATCTTTGGAGAAAAAGAAGTCATTCTAGGCCTTCTCCACTGCTGCAAATTTTGGCAAACATTTCCTGAACTTTAGCACTTACGCTTACTATAGCAAGCATAGCTGTCCATTAATACTGTTTTTTTATCTGTGTACTTTTTCATGTCACACATTTGATAAGTGAATAACTTGTTAAATATGCCTGTTGTTCTAGTTCTGACACATTACTCCCACACATAAAGTCAGCTACATATTTTTTGCTCTAGTACAGAAGTAAATTTCAGAAGATATCTGTATTTAATTACTGTTATGGTGACATATTTTTGGAGAAAACTTATTTGCTGAAATAGTTTAGGGATAGATTTATGATATATTCTCATACTACCTACATTTGTTATTTTACTTTTTTTTTCATTATTCAGAAGTGTAAACACACCCTGACTATGCTGGTGAGGTTGGGAGAATATGCACGAAAGCACTAAAACAAAAAAAACTGAAAATAATTTATTGTTGGCCTTGGACTATTAAGTGAACTGCTGGAAAAAAGCACTCCACTCTCAATCTTTATGAAGTAAGATCTCAACATTCCTAATACTAGTGATATGTCCAAAACAGAACTACTGTGGGCTCAGGTGTCTAAGGTGTTGCTCAGGTGTCTAATTAGCCTTTAACTTCCATGGCATCAATATATAGAAAAGAGCACCATCAAAGTAGCCTAGCAAGACCTATTGAACTTGCAGTCTTTGGAAAGAGTTCTTGTGCTACTGACCAGTGAGTCTTTGTAAATTGTTGTGCACAGTGGCATATCCGCCCTATCTATTACAGTATCATAGAATAGTTTGGGTTGGAAAGGACCTTTAAAGGTCATCTAGTCCAACCCCCCTGCAATGAACAGGATTGTCTTCAACTAGGTTAGGTTGCTCAGAGCCCCATCCAACATGACCTTGAATGTTTCCAGTGATCATGCATCTGCCACCTCCCTGGGCAACCTGGGCCAGTGTTTCACCACTCCCATTGGAAAAAAATTCTTCTTTATATCTAGTCTAAATCTTCCTTCTTTTAGTTTAAAACCATTATCCCTTGTCCTATTGCAACAGACCCTGATAAAAACTTTTTCCCCATCTTTCCTGTAGCCCCCCTTTAAGTACTGGAAGGCCACAATAAAGTGCCCCTGGAGGCTTCTCTTCTCCAGAATGAACAACCCCAACTCTCTCAGCCCTTCTTTGTAGAAGAGGTGCTCCAGCCCACTGATCATTTCTGTGGCCCTCCTCTGGACCCACAAGTCCAGGTCTCCTGTGCTGAGGGCTCCAGGAGTGTACTAGGCATAGTATACTGGCATAGAACTTGAACGCAGGTGAAAGAAATCTAATTAAAAGATCCACTACTAGTAAAGAGTTTGTGAAGGGTTCAGTCAGTTACAAAACCAGCAATTGTCAGATGAGTTTAAGTAACCAGGGAATTAGGAGCTTTCATTCCAAATAAACAAAGATAATTATATCTGATATATACATGTATATGATAGCATTGCAGACTAGAAGCATCCAGTGAACTGGGACTTCAGAATGACAGAACCACAGCAGAAAGGTACACTTCTTTAGGTTTGCTTTGGGGTTGTTGGGTTTTGTTTGGTGTTGGTTTTTGTTTGGTTTGATTTTACTTGTTTATAATATTTTAAATTTAATTTCATAATAGATAGTGTGATATCCACAGACACCTTCTTCTTCAATAGGATAAATGAGTTGTGAGAATACAGCTAGATTTTTTGGGTTTAGATGCAGCATCTCATTTTTATGAATGTTTGATATAGTTCCCATCTGCAAGAAAAAGGGTTCTATTTTGAGTTCAAAATTTTGAATACATTAATATAACCTTAAATGTTAATTGTGAATAGGAGATTTTCTATCTTTTCTCTTTATCTCCCCTTCTTTCCCCCAGTGTTCTCCATTATGTATTTTTCTCATTATATAACTGATCATCAGATTTCTAATTTAGATAAATATCAAAGTTTCTTTTCCTATGCTGTAAACTTGCCAAATACACTAATTTTTGCATAAGCTGCACAGAATGTTGCATCCCATTATCAGGAACAAATGAGAACTGTGATCTGCAGACCCAAGAACTCAAACTACCTTGATTCCCTTGACTGAGCAAATCATTTGGATAGCTGTTTCCTGTCTTTCCTTTATTCCTCTGTAAAGTACAGTGAATTCTACACTGGAGTGACAGTGTGTTTGATAAAAAAACATGAACATTCATCCCTGTTAACATTTTTTCTCTGTAGTTTCTCTCTTTGGCTTTCTTTATAATATTTCTCTTTATTTTGTAGTGATGGAAGGACTGCCACAGTCACTTTCACTCTTGATTAGAATATATTAGTGTTGAAAAACCCCTCTTCCCAACTAAGTTAGATTATAATCACTGGATAGGTTAGACCGATTTTCTGGGAAACTTCTGAGGTTGATTATATATATATACATGTAATATTCATTTCTACATAATTTTGTGAACCTTATTTGGCAGGACTTTAGATTTTTTGCGATGATGGTTTGTCAGTCATTGTTGCATGTTCTCACATTTGGAAAGCTCTAGTGGTACCTATGTGTCAGTGTCTTCTCAGTGTGCTGTACAATTCCTTTGTTTTATTAAGGCTTACATTTTTTCTGTGAATTTTGGTTGGCTTATACTCTAGAGCGATAGATAGAGATAAGTGTATATATATCAACAAATTATAAATATATATTTTTATGTCTATATATTATAGAGTGTTATATATACAGGTAATATATATTATACATAGCGTATACTTAGACATATTAAGGTATACATATGCATACATTGGGAACACTAGTAAGATTACCTATTACATTTAGGTTATATAATGTGATATAATATGATATCATTGAATTGTATGTATTTTAAACTACTATTGCACAGCATAAATACTACGCAAAAAGGATTTTTTAAAACTATACAGTTAGTGTTACTCAAATAGATCTCCCTATCTTCATTTTTTTCATATTATATTTAACTTTAAATAGCAAATACATTTGCCTAGATGAGTGTATGTATTTCAAGCATGAAGCCGTGAACAAATTTTACATTAGAGGAATACACCATCGTCACAGAACTGAAGATTTATTCGAGGCACAGTTCATTTTTTCCCCTTTGGCTTTGCTTTGTTTATATGTGATTCGGTTGAGAGCACATAAAAGTTAGATGCATATTTTTATTTTTTCAGTATAAGCAAAGTGAAATTATTTGTTTGTAGATGGACTAGCAGAATTCATTCCCATTTTAGTCCTAATTCTGGTAGCTATTTTGCTCTGACCCTGCATCCAAAAAGGATATTTTTAAGGTTTTTTTGCAGCTTCGACATAATAGCAGAGTCCTGTGCAGTCAATGATATTTAGAAGTGATGCTGTTTCATTGCCTCTTTTGAAGTTAAAAAAGAAAACAAAAAACAGGTCCTAGTTCTCCAGCCATCAAAAGCGCAAACCTGTTGGTAGACGTTCAGTCTGATTTGATGAGCATCCTGTTCAATTATTTAACCACCTATTAAAATACAGTTCCAGAACTTTATTCATTTCAGCCCTGCTCTTCTTTTCTCCAGTTCCCTATGTGATAGTGCCTCCTTTTGTTGCTGCAGCTGTTCAGGCTTGGACCCAGACTCTTTGAAAGTGGGAGGTCCAGTCCTTTTTAGATCATTACTTAACTCAGCCCCGTGTTAAAAGTCACAGCTCTACTCAGTGTATATTTTCTACAAGGAATGTCTACAAAAATATTTCGACTGTGAAATTTCAACACTATAGAGCTGCAGAATATTAAAGGCAAAATGTTAGCCTCATCAAACAGATCTGAATTTCCTTGTGCATATTTATGTTTTCCCAAGAATTCCTCCAATTTCTGGTTGAGAAGTAACAGCTGTGTAATGCAAATATGAAAGACATTTCAGTGAATAGTAGGAGTCCTTCTGATTTGTTTTTTATTTAACTTGTTTTAAAATTTCCAAAGAACTCTTTATGTGTAAAAGGTCATTCCTGCTAAAACTAAAATTGGGTATGAAATTCATAGTTTCTTAATTATTTTCCGCACATTAATTCAACTGATTCTAGCATCAACTGTTTTCTTGTCCAGCAGTGAGTTATGCATAATGCAAATTAATTTAAGAATACTTTCAGCAAGAATTGGTACAGCTGTCAGTTCAGTTACCATTGTTTTTGTTAAATGGAATTGAGATTAGTAGTCTAAAAGATGTGTAGAATATGATCTGTATCACACAGGAGTTTTTCTGGTTGTTTTAAGAAGTGACAGGACTTGGTTCCTGGATAAAATGTTTAGCAAGCTCCCGAGACACCCATAGTCAAAGCAATTCAATCTGCATTCTTGTTTTGCTGTGAGCGGTCATTTCCCCAGTGCTATCAACCAAGTGTTAGCAGTGACAGCTTTACAAACCGTGAACTCCACTGGAAAAGTGCAGTTATTTATCTATCGTCATCACGGTACAGTTTAGAAAAGAGGGGTAAGTCAAGCATTTCCAGATTCTCCATGTTTATGTCAAAATATTCATCAAAATCCTTAGTGTTTTTTTTCCCCATCTTGCCCTCCAAATATTTGTTGTACTGCTCATTACTGTATCAAATGTGTTTGATACAAAACATTATTGTAATCGCTTGTACTTGCTTGATACAAAACGTCCAGTATCCTGATTTTAGATATTCCCACCTTTCTTTCCATTCCTTGTCACCACTCTGTCATTCCTGCCTCTGTAACCTTCCGCATTTTGTTGGCAACAGATGCTGGTGGAGTCACTTGATGAGTGGGAGCAGCAAACTGATTCAGTTTGTGGAATGAATAATTCTGCCTCCTGTCACCATTGCAAGAAGGAGATGGAATATTTTAAACTGGTATTGCCACCAAACTTTTCATATCATTGAACGATCTCTTGACAGTAGAGCTCCCAGGTTTTTTGCCGTTAAAAAATCACATTTATTTGTTCAAGGATACTAGTGAGGAAAACATGAAGAGTCTTTTTTTTTTTTAATTTTTAGCAAAGAAGTTGATGAAACTAAAAGAAACACTCACCTCCTACAAAAGTAATTTTCAAACAACTTCAGCATTGTAAATGAGCTAGTAAAGAAAAAAGTCAGCTGAAAAGATACAGAAACAAGGATTTGGTGATACATTTCTGAGTCATATATACTAAAGCTGTTCTCTTCTACACATGACATCTTTTGTTGAACTGGTGCTGTAGTTTATGTAAATTGCTCAATTTGCAGCTAATTATTTGATTGCATACAAAGTGTGAATAATGGGTGATAGTACAAGCACACAATGTTTTGATTTTTCCTGCTAGGAACAGCAGCAGCCAACAATGGAAATCAGCTATTTGTAAAAAACATATATGAAAGACTGAAATACATTTGTGAATATGATAATGTCTCCACATTGTATGACATATAAATCTTTGGGTTTGCTTACTCATTCCATAAATAGTTGTACAGAGCAGAAAATTCCAGCAAAACATCCATAGATTAAATCCTTTTCAAATAGAAAACTAGGTAAATATATATAGGTATTCCCATTTTTATGAGACCTCTCTCACTTAACCCATGATAAAAAATTCTCAAAGAAATTTCTGCAGATAGCAGTAACTATTATTATAAAGTAACATACATTTTCCCTAAAGAAAAGATACCCACAGACAACTCCAATAGCATTGTAATTTCAAAAGGAATTTACGCACATACCACATTACATACTGATAATTGGAACCTCTTTCCAGTGTTGTGTTTATATATTTCTCATAACAGTTGTTTGATCTAATATCAAATTTTAAGTTCTCAAGGTACTTGGATGTTAAAATGAAGGAACTCTCAGTAGTCTTCATAAAATCAAAACATTAAAGAATGGCACATATTCTATAAACAGTGAGTTAATGTTTACTATCACTGCGGTTGTTGAATTAGATTTCATCTCAGAGATATTTCATTCCATTTCTCTTTTTTTTTTTCTATATTCACATCAGTAACCTTTAAGAAGCCCATGTCGAAGTTGGCTTAAACAAAAAATTGTATGATTGAATGCAGATTACTTTCATGAAGCCATTGAATTCAGAAGTTGCTATAGAAAGACATGGTTGGTTTTATGTAATATCTTTGATGGCATATGACAGGATTGCATGCTGAGTTTTTGTAATTTAAAAATAAATTGTTTGTGATTTTTTTCTTTTAGGAACTTTTTCCTCCTTGCTTGTTTTGTACCTAGAAATCACTTCAAAGTTTAACATTCAGTATTTGGAAACCACCGTTGTCCTTTAAACAAAAAAATCCTATATTTTTAATTTCAATATATTATAAAGAATTCCATGTACTGGGATAGAGAAAAAAAAAGTTTTCCCTCACTGGAAAGATTATTCTTTTTTACATTCTTAAAATATTTTGTAGTAATTGAAAAAGTCATGCAAGATATATTCACTTGCAGCAGACATTTCTTCTGTCTCATCTACAGGTTAGCTTTTTTTTTTGCTCTTGAGTCCTTCAACTTGACTTAATAAGGAAGACATCAGTTGATGGATATGAAATTCAGTTTTGCTCAGAATTTGAAAACTGGGAATTTAAGACAACTGATAATTTCCTGAGTTCTGGGGTTTTTTTGTTTTTGGTTTTTGTTTTTTTTTTTCCACAAAACTGGAGAACATTTATTTTGCAACAGTGAAAGCCTGAGGAGTGCAGTGGGGTGGAAATGATTGTCAAATTAAAATTTTGAAATTTGTCTCAAGTTTTGACACATTTCACTGTTTATTCCATGTATATAGCTGTGCTATCACTTTTGGTTTTTATTTCATATCATCTTGGTCTCACTAGCTTTTCTTTTCTGTTCTCCTATATGATTCACTTCTCGATTGTCTTCTTGACTAGTCTAGTATAACTTCAGCGATAGTCCAGCCTAGTACTGCTATTCCTTCTCAATACTTTCCTTCTGATTTACTAATCTAGGTAGTTACTCAAGGAATTCTTCTGTGATAGACCTTGTCATGGAACCTCACAATCCCAAGCTGGACCAACTCACAAACTAAAAACAAGATTTATTTTTACAAGATAGTAACACAATCAAACTAAGTTTTACTCTAACCAAAACTGCTTTGAGACTCCAGCAAATATTAACAATCCACAGGTTCAGAATGTGGTTTGCGAGTTAATGATACACAATCGACTTAAGAATTATGAAGGTTTATGGCTGATGACTCAAAATGCACAATCATTCACCTAATAAAGGAGGGCTCTAAACTCTGAAAAGTTTCCTTGGGCAGTATCCTGACCCAAGGGGAGAGTCACCAATTGCAGACCTGCTGCTCCAAGGAGGACCAACTCAAAATGGCTCTCCAGCAGGGCTCTGGTAATACCATAGTGGAAACTGATCTGTGGTCAAATATGGTCATGTAGCACCCCCTCCTACATTGGCTGAGGACACCAGCTTTCTCACCTTTCGACTGAAATGCTTACGTACTGACCACCACAATATGAAAGAGCTGTGGTGGGGGAAGTTTTCGCAGGCTTTTGTCTAGTCTTTGTTAGATCTTTGCCAGGGCAGGTGCATCTACCACAGACCTCAGGATGACAAAGATATTGTAAAGAGTAAGAGACAACCGTCTCCTCTTATTATAATAGGTAGAAGGAATTCCTTTCAAATGAAGGAATAAATCTGGATCTTTAGGTCAATGTATTAAATCAGGTATAAGAGAAAAAGGAACTAAATAAGAACAATTGAAAATCATGCTGAGGACCTCAGCCTTGGGAATTGTTCAGAAATTGGAAGTGCACATTTTCAATAGCACCTTTAGCAAAATCATTCGCTTCCTGAAACTGAACAAAGCAATAAATTTTGCTCCAAGGAATTTATCAAGATCAAATCATACTATGAATCACTTACTGAAATTACAAAGTAATTAATAATACGACTCAGGCTTCTGTTTAATATCTGTTCCCTTGAGGTAGTTGCTACTATGCTGAACTTCTCTCATCTGTTTTGAATTATTTTTTCCCCAGCAATTTTTAAAGACATAATTGTGCTGTGGAAGGCAGATACTGATACTACATTGACATTGCTTGCCTTGAAAAGCAATTGAAAGCCTGCCTTTTTATGCTGTTTGGCCGTTTCTTTTTTTTACCACTATTTGCACATAATGAAAGCAAATTTCGCTTTGAATGTGTCTACAATCTCTACCAGTAATTTTTAAGTAAAATTTTAATATTAATTGAAGATATCATAGAGGTGTAAGACTCAGTTACTGTTTTGTCTCATATAGTTTATAGCAAAAGTGTGGTTTAACATAAAACTTTAATAGGAGTCAATGATGACCTTTCATATTAACTAGCTAAATAAAATGTTCTGAAGAGAAGAGGCACCACAGTGAAAAGACCTTAGACATTTAAAAGTGTCACTTACTTTCCTGGTTCCCTAATATGTACTATATTCACAGGCTGTATGGCTAATTAGGCTTTGTAGTGACTGATAACAGTCGTCAATGTAACAGGGTAGGCTGGCATTATTTTTGTACTAAGATGTGATAGTGAAACAGAGGGGTTCAGCTGGGCTTTGATACATATACTGTGCTACTGTTGGTGTAAAGATAGGAACATTTTGCATCTCAGTGCTGCCCTGCTTTTCTTCTGGAATACCATTATCTGTGTGTAAAAGATACTTTCAAGACATGTAAGATGATTTCCATTTAAACTAAAGGCCATTTTAAATCATTGCATGTCATATTTTAAATGAGATCATGTCATTAGTAATTGAACATGGATACCAGAATGTTTGCTTGTTTATTTCTTTAACCTATAACGAATAACTAAAATAATATGTCTCCTATGTCCTCCTCCAAAAGAGGACAGTGTTATTCAAAAGAGAAAATATTTCCCTCACTCTATAGAAATCAAACTTTTGTGTTTTTTCACCTTTGTCATTCATAAAGGAAGCTGAAAGCTTGAAAGCTTTATATTCTTAATATTATATGTATTTTATATTCTGCATAGCTTTGTGTTTGAAGGAAGAAAGAGTAACATAAAATCTACCACTAAGTAGGGCAAACTGAAGATGGATTGAGGAAAAACCTTCTAATGAACTGTGGAATGGAAATACATGGTTTCAAACATGCACCATTTACTGAAAATGCTTACTGCAAAGTTTCTTATTTTTCACCATTGCTCTGTTTCTATGTTATATGTGTGTTCAGATGTGGTTTTTTTCATTAAGCTAGGCTGGTGTCAGCAGACTCCTCTATCAGTTTTGTTTCTTTGCTTGGCCACAGGTGTCATCCAAGACTAGTGGTGTCCCATAGAGATGAATGATGATGTCTTAAATACCTTCTCTGTCAGAAGTTAAAGTAAAATGTTGAAGTACTAATCTACATGTGGAAAACTTCACAGTGTTTAAATCAAAGTGTCGTTAAAATATTTATGTCTAAAGTTAAGTAAGCAGTTCTAATTTTAATCTTTGTAGTTTCTGTCTGTGTTCCCGTCTTCTGAAAAATTACTGTCTAAAATAGATAGAATAATTTCTGGAAGTGTGACTTACTGATGGTATTGCAAAAGTAATACAGGTCACCTGCCTTTGTGCAGCCAAACTGTAAGTGCCTACAAAAAATCAGTTAATGGTACACATGCAGGTTCTCACTGACAATTTTTAAGCTAACAAGAATGATATAAGTAAAAGTAGATGGCAGATTATATCTTGTACAGTTATGGCTGTTACCTCAGATGCGTTCTTATAAATGTATACATACAAAGAGAAAAACACATTTCAAATTAAGGTTTATATTGCAGTTTTTCCAGATGATAGGGATTGGATTTTTTTTTTTTAATTATTTATTTAGCATCCTCTTTCAGATATGGGAGAATTTAGGATATTATAAATTCTTAAGGCTCACAGTCTTGCAGCTGAAAACCCTTGATGTACTTCTTTGGTTATTTTGGGGGTGTTTATTTGGTTTGGGGTTTTTTGTTTCTCTATTGTTTTTTTCCAGTACTCAGTAGAAAATACTACTCTGGAATGTACATAGATTGTCTGTCCATGGATATGTTTAACACTCTGTGCTTAAAAATCCATTACTGCTTACCTTTGGAAATTTGCAGAAAAAAATACTACTGTAACTTTTTTGTTGTAATCTTCCTCTATCTCTCTCTTATCTATAAAATTTGATTTGTAGTTCTGACAAACATGATTCATTACTATTAACATTTCATGGTGAATAACTGAGTGCCATTAATATATGATAATTTTATTCTCTCCAAATACTACCCTGCACTTACAGCCTAAAACTGAAAGGGTGGCCAGTGTGGGGGTATTGTCCAAATTCTTAAAGAACAAACAGAACATTTACTTGGATGTGGCCCCTAGAGTTTCTGTGTGCCCACAGAAGTGCCCATAGTGGGAAGGAAAATAACCGATTTTCAGAAACTGACACTCAGTGCATCAGATTTTTCTGTAAGTGACAGAAATGTCTGTCAGGGGGTGAAGTCCACCTGAAATCACCTCTCAGATAGAAGAGGATTAGCTGATATCTGCCCAGTTGTAACTGAAAATTTATTCTATTTTATGCACTGAAAAACAAAGAACCAACATTTGAACTTTGTAATGAACCTGATGTATTATTTTTCAGCAACTCTAAGTGACAAGATGATTCCAATATGCACTGGAAAATGACAGGAGGACTGATGAACAGTTAATGACTTTTCTTCCTTTTAGTAACTTTGGGACAGGAGGCTAGAAGGTGATAGTCACTCAGAAAACAAATGCCAAGTGACTTTATGTGTGGGGAGAGTCAAAGAGATTGGCCTGATCATTACAGTGGCTTACCAAAGCTGATGCCACTGGCTTGAAAAGCAGGCTGAAGGAAACGCGTGCAGTAGTGAGGAACAGTTCTCTTCACAGTAACAAGGACTGATTATAATTTATCCCTTATAATATGCTTCTACAAATGTAAAAGTCTGTTCCTCACCATGAAAACAGTTTCAGCAAAATCAATGAAATACAGTAGTGGTGACATTGATGTTGCAAAAGAGCTCATGAGTTTCTAAAGGTTTACCTTTCTAAGGGTTTCTAAAGGTCATGTTTAGGCATGACAGCAGAAATTTCAGATCTGTGAGTCTTGAAATAGAAAGGCAAGCATGGGTTCATTAGGAAGTTTCCGAAGGCACCAGATCTATAGCTAACCCCCAATATGAATACTATAAGAAATTTTAAGTGCGCTAAGCAGAACAAGAAATTTTTGCTTTGTGGTTCACGGATCATATACAAAAGCCATTTTTTTTACAGGCACCTAAATGTTGTTTTAAAGAAACCACTCCAAGAGTTGTTTAATGTTGTTTCATAATATGAAATAATCTAATTTACATATAGAATAAGACTATTTATGCTATCTATGATACTACAAACAAGCGTGGGGGTCACAATTCTGTATTGTATTTATTCAGTACTACTTCATTTGGATTTGCATTATAGTCCCATTAAATGTTGCCAGTTTAACATACATGTCAAACATTTACTGCCAAAATGGCCTGACTTCATAAAAAAACTTATCAGTAGCCAAGTGTTAGAATTAATTACTTAATCTAAACATACTTCAGAACATAAACAAATTGGAGAATCACTGAGTTTATTGCAATTCTACTGCCTACCAGAAAAAAATCAAACATGTTCTCTATTATAAAAGCTTTCAAGTCATAGTGCCACAATACTACAAATTGATACATAAACATAGTTATATATAAACTAGGAGTGCATTTAAATTGATGGAATTTTGTCATAAAGAGGAAAATACAAAGAAGAATGTTTAAGGTTTGAGATTGCTGCCTTTTTTTGAGTTTATGGTAAACACTGAAAAGTAAAGATTTCAGCTGTTAGGGTTATTATCTTTATATCCTGGAGACATTCTTTTAAGTAAAATGTTTCTGAACACTTCATAAGAATGATGTATATGTGGTCACATGTTCATGTTGCTAGAGAATGAATAAGAGGAAATTACTTGCATGATTTGTTAGTAATGCTTGTTTGATTTTTTTTGTAATTTCAGCTGTTCAGTCCATTTTTTAAATTTTATTTTACTGTTTCTATAAAGGATTGCTTTTTCATATAATTACTTTTTTATTTTATTTCTTTTATTATCCTATGTGTTCTATATATTGTCTCTTAGAAATTCTATTCTGCATGTTTAATTTTTGATTCCATTTTCTATTAAATGTATATTCCATACTCTCTTCAGGAGTTGCTGTTGAAGTATAGAACCCTTAACCTTTGGATCTGGCTGACTGAGATTTTAACTGTGCATACTTAATGTAAAATTAACATAGCTTTTTGCATTTAATATAATATTTATAGACATTAATCCATCAGTTCTCATAGTCTGATCTGCTGAAAATGTTCATGTTCTGTAGAGATTTTAGATCATATGAAACTCTCCCAAGTTTCCAGAAATATCAACTAACTTTGGATGTTTGATAGCATAGAAAAGAGAAAGCTGCTTCTGCTGCATGAAATGGGGACTAGTGAACAGTCTGGGCAGCAGCAGACAACATTTCTTATGCAAAAGAAGTAACATAGTTGTCCCATAGATGGTCAAGTTTCTGAGCAATATAAGAGAACTTTTAGCCATGGGAAAAAATGGGTGAGAAATGAAATCTGATATTTTGTCCACTGTAAGTGGTTCTGTCTTTTTTTCTCTCTCCTCTTTATTCCTCTTAATTACTGTTTTTCTTCCTATCATTGTCAACATTTTAACAAACTTCCTACACTGTGAAGAGAGGGGATGACCTCATAGCAGCCTTTCTGTACTTAGAGGTGGCCTACAGGAAAGAGAGGGAGGAACTCTTTATTAGGGAGTGTAGTGATAGGACAAAAAGTAACAGTTTCAAACTGAAAGAGATTCAGGCTGATCTAGATTGGATATTAGGAAGAAATACTTTACTGTGAGGGTGGTGAGGCACTGGAACAGGTTGCCCAGAGAAGCTGTGTATGCCCCATCCCTGGAAGGCAAGGCTGGATGGGGTTTTGAGCACTTGGTCTAGTGGACCATGGCAGGGAGGTTAGAACAAGATGATCCATTCTCTGATCCTCTGATTCTGTGATTAGTTGTGTGGTCTCTTCTTCCTTTAGCTGTGGGTATGGGAATATTTGCCCTCTTTTTTCATGTTTTTCAGAAGAGACCACTTTTGCTGTGTCTCTAAATTAAGGGGAGAAATTAGTATTTAGAAAGTGAATTTCAGGAGCAACAGGGAGAGTGGGGTTGAACATATAGATAATGGCATGTGGGCAAGTATGCAACAGTAGCTAGGACAGAGGCATGTCCAGGAGTTAAACTGAATCAAAGACTTCAACTGAGAAGGCTAGAACTAAGACATTGAGTCTGAAAATGCCAAAGATGTACTAAGACGACTGGAAACAAACATTCACTGAAAAGTAGTATGTAATCATGCAGTCATGGGTCATATTACAACACATGTATAAAAGACTGCTGAAATAAGGCTGTTCCAGCGTCTTTGACTTGTTTGAACTTACAACAAGTGAAATGTGCATTTCTTTTATGGCTTATTTCTTTAGTTAGTTATCACCATACTTACTAGCAGTAAACTCAAATTTGTTTATATGTTTTGGGGCTTTTTTGGGTAAATTCTAGAATTTTATATTTTCCAAGTTCTTTTGTTCAGAAAATACTGTTTGACTATTTTCTTCCATTTATTAGGACTTGCAGTTGTTTTGTGATGCCTTTGTGCCTACTTGGTCCCAAAAGTGAAATCTGTTCCATGAATTCCATAGTGCATTCTGACTTAATTTACTTTCTACTAACATCTGGTCGAAACAAAGCATGGAGGATCTGACAAATGATGCTACCTTTTAAATTCCATGAGGGAGGACCAAGTGGGTTCAAACTGAAGTGAAGTTAGGGAAAAGCATCCATCTATCCCTAACATATTTAGACAGGGAGATCTAGAGCATGAAGAATATGTAGGTTCCTTAGAGTGATGACTAGCTGTCATAATAGTGATGTAAAAAGAAGCAAAACAGTGCTTTAGAAGATTTATGTGGCAATTTAGTTCAAGCTCTGATAATTAGGATTGAACAGATTCCATTTCCTGAGAGAAGCTAAAAGTGGAAAGAGAGAAAACAAAAAAGGAAATAAAATAAAAAAAAAAAAAACAAACCCAAACACACCACTCATGTAAAATCCCCAGATGGACTAGGCTCATAGAAAGGAAGGCAAAGGCACTTTTCATCTTTCAGAGAGCTGTAGTTTCGATACCTACTAGATGATGTACTGCTACCCAGAATAGCTTTTAACACTAGTTATGGAAACTCTCTGGAATCAAGAAGCACCTTGTCTGATGCTCTTGCCTATGAAACACTTCAAACTATAGGTGTTTCAAAGAACACCAAACCTAGTATCCCATTAAAATGTAAACTATTCTTTGCACAAACACAAAATACAGAAATCCTAAGGATTTACATTTTTCACCATAAGGAGCTAGGTTTGATATTAGATTCAATACGTATGAAGATATTTGAGAAATTGCTTAATAAGTTGAATTATTCCTATCCCATAACAGAAAGTCATTGCCAAGCTAATGACAAAGATAATCATAAATTAAGTAAATCCATGGCAAGTCCTCATCCTTTCTGGTCAACAGGAAAATTGCTGTTATCAGTGTATGTGCATATACCCTGTTGTTTTCATGAGATGGACTCCGTGGTTCTTTTGCCTTGCCCTATCACATTTCCTTCAGAAACATGCTTACTATAGAATAGAGAAAAAAGAGGTATGTTTTGTGATTAATGATTAAAATCAGAGGAAGTCAGAAATTTCAAATGGTATCAATGGTTTGTACAAAACCTATTGATGAAGTGGAAGTCTGATCTGGTATATCAAAGGGTTAAAAGAAACAGCGAAACAAGATGCAGACAACACTGAGAAGTGGATCATTTCTTATCACCGTCAATAAAAATGCAGCAGTTTGGGCCTGGGTTGTTTAATAATTAACATGAGGAATCCTCAGAGACTGACTTGTCAGAAACAACATTTTTGGAGTAAACCAACAACTTCAAAAGCAGAGAGTCACCACTCCAGATGGTATATACCCAAGAGTCTAAAAAAGCTTAACTATGAAGTGGCTGAGCCAACAACAGAAAGATCCAGTCTCTTACTCTAAGCAGCTCAATGTCTCAGATGTTTGGAAAGCAGAAACTATACATTGTTTTCACAGAATCACACAGAATAGTTGAAGTTGGAAAGGACCTCTGGAAGTCAGCTGGTCCAACGGCAATGTTCAAGTAGGGCCACATAAAGGCACTTGCCCAAGACCAGCTTTTGAATATCTCCAAGGAGGGAGACTCCACAATCGCTCTGGGTGGCCTGTGCTCAGTCACCCTCATGTAAAAAAGTGTTTCTTTTTTCCATCAGATGGAATCTCCTGTGTTTCAGTTTGTGCTCATTGCCTCTCAACCTCTTTTAATTATGAGTTTGACTATATATTTTAGCTAAAATGCTATAAATGTTACCTGGAAAATTTTTAGCCAGTCAATTTTTTATACCTGTCCATCACAATTCTTCCTTGCGAAATAAGTAGAAATAGAGTAGTAAAAGACCTGGAGCATCATAAAATAATGGAACTTATCCAATACAGTTTCTTCCAAGAAAAGTGTCTTTCACTCAGTTCTTCAGATGAACTGTAGATGCCAATAGTGTAATGAAGAAAAGAAATTTCAAAACATGCTATATTTAGACTTACAAAACTTTGTTCATGTGGTTTCACATAGAAGCGCCTATTATGAAAACTAAGTATTCATGGAAGAGGAAATAAATTTATCTCTATAACTGTAGAGAGAAAGTGCATATAAAAGTATACAAAAATTCATGTTTTGGTATATGTTTATACCTCTGTCTCTTAACATGTCCCATTCTAAATGTTGGAATCTTTCCAAAACAAACAAGATGAAGAGGTTTTCCAAAAAAGCGATTCTCTGTAACTCCTCCTGTGGATTGTTCACTTAAAAAAGGATATGTAGCAGCAATGAAAGGACTTTTAAAACTGTTGAATCATTGAGTGGCCACAAATCTCTGATTCTGAGCAAATGTGTTGGTCATAAGGTTAATCTATTTACCAGACAAAATAATTATTTTGTTATTGATTGTTATTGCTTGAAGGCAATAATTTCTGATTTGACCAAGCACCATAAATTTTTAATTTCTGGTTAACAGGTGGCATAACTTATATCATAAAATGTCACCTACTTATTCAGAAAATATCTGGTTCCCACATTCTTTTAATGGGGGAAAAGATCTCTTTAAAAAGAGATCATGTTCTCCTTTGGAAAAATATGATCTTTGTTTTTAGATTCTTAGTGTGAAGCAGATGTCAATTCCTCTTCATCAACAATAAAGTGAGGGTTGTGGTAAAGTTAGTAATATTTTACACACAGGGTGGAAAAAAATGCTATTTCCGTATTGGGTGCTGTGTAAATATGACAAACTCTTACAAATCATTGAACAATTGCTGGAGATGAAGTCAGGCCAGAAGAAAAAATAAGATGTCCAAACACAGAAAGTTTATTCAGCAAATTGAAATTCAAGCTTGAAAATTGAAAAGTTTGATTTTGATTTATCTCAAAGGGCACCTTTTACCTTTTTTTTTTTTTAATAAAAGGCAAGTTTTATTAAATGTTTGCCTTAGAAACAGATTATTTGCATACTCTGTTTCTTGTTCCCCTTAATCTTCTCACATAATTAATGCTTAAGAAGGCTGGGTTGAAAATGCAGTATTACATATTTGAGAGACTTTATCCTAATTTGTTGCAGTCGGGAAAGGTTGAAATGTATTTTCACCAACAGCAACTTAAGGTACTGTGCAAACACCTTCTTCATGTGACCTTTCAGAGAAAATACCTTCTGTGATTGCTGTGATCATCCAAAGGGAAAAAAAAATCATATCTATTCCTCAAATATATTTCTTAACATTTCTCAATGACAGTTTCAAATTCTCTTCCTGTTGGTATTTGAGGTGGTAAGTCAGTCCCAGATAGCTACAGCTTGCAACTGAATGGAACATGAGGTGCTGTAAAAACAAAACTGCTATTATAATAAAAGATGTCATATATGAAGCCTGAAGTATGAATCATTCCATTTTATACTCACAAGCCAAAAATCAACCCGAATTCCTTAGCTTCAGTGCATTCAATTATCGGGAGGTTCTGCAAACCCCAAAGTCCAAGATTTGCATATCTAAAGTCGTTCATTGATCATCCAGGGTAGAATATCAAATACCCTGTCACCATCATTTTTGCAAGTCCCTGTAAGGTAGTACCATCTTTGACCAAAAGGTGGAAGTAGATCATTTGGGGGGGTTGTAGTTGACTACAAACATATGCACGCTAAGCAGATTTTGTTGCACAGATCAATTCACAATTCAGAAGCCGAAGTAGTCAAAAATACAACAGCATAACGGTCCATGAGGAAAATCGTGCAATATTTCAAGTCTGACCAAATCCTACATAGAGACAAATGTCATACAGCTGAACAACCTTGGTAGATGTTAATCAAAGCCCAACAAAAAGTTAATCTAATTTAAGTTAACTTTTGCCATCTGATACATTTAAGTTCAAACAAGCAGTAAGGAGCAATTGTAAGGAGCTTTTGTACTATAGTCATATGACTGCTGGCCTCTGCCTATGGATACTGTAAGAATAAATAATGAATCTGTCTCACTAGCTTCTAACATTCTTCATACTGAGCAGCTGCTGAAAAGCTTGTTAGAAACAGCAGTAACTGTAACATGTTCTGAATCCTCCTTGTGGAAATATATCCCTGGTGAGATTCAGCTCCTATTACTGTGGATGTCTGCATCTGATGTAGCTGTGTAGACTGACTTAAAATCAGGAGAAGCAAGTGTTTACGTAGCAAAGTTTATCTGATACTAATGCACGCATCTCAAACAGACTCACTAGTTCCTACCTATCACTTACCTGGATTTCTGTAAGGCCTCTGAATCCCCGTGCTCAACATTCTTGCCTCTAAATTGGAGAGACATTGGCTTGATGGATGAACTGTTAGATGGACAAGGAACTGGCTGGATGGCCACGTCCAAAGAGTTACAGTCAATGGCTCAATGTCCAAGTGGAAATCAGTAATGAATAGTGTCCCTCAAAGGTCTTTACTGGAAGTAATACTGTTTAATATCTTCATTAATGACACAATGGGATTCGGTGCATGCTCAGCAAGTTTGCAGATGAAACCAAGCTGAGTTGTGTAGTTGATATGGATGATATCCAGAGGGACCTTGTCAAGCTTGAGCAGTGGGCCTGTATGAACGTCATGAAGTTCAACGAGGGCAAGTGCAAGGTCCTGAACTTGGGTTGGGGCAATCTCCAATTTCAATACAAGTTGGAGGATTGATTGAGAGCAGCCCTGCTGAGAAGGTCTTGGGGATACTGGTGGATGAAAAATTGGACATGAGCTGGCAAGGTGTGATTGCAGCCCAGAAAGCCAGTTGTATCCTGGGCTGCATAAAAAGAAGCATGGCCAGAAGGCTGAAGGAAGTGATTCTCCACTCTCATGAGACTCCACNTGGCTTGATGGATGAACTGTTAGATGGACAAGGAACTGGCTGGATGGCCACGTCCAAAGAGTTACAGTCAATGGCTCAATGTCCAAGTGGAAATCAGTAATGAATAGTGTCCCTCAAAGGTCTTTACTGGAAGTAATACTGTTTAATATCTTCATTAATGACACAATGGGATTCGGTGCATGCTCAGCAAGTTTGCAGATGAAACCAAGCTGAGTTGTGTAGTTGATATGGATGATATCCAGAGGGACCTTGTCAAGCTTGAGCAGTGGGCCTGTATGAACGTCATGAAGTTCAACGAGGGCAAGTGCAAGGTCCTGAACTTGGGTTGGGGCAATCTCCAATTTCAATACAAGTTGGAGGATTGATTGAGAGCAGCCCTGCTGAGAAGGTCTTGGGGATACTGGTGGATGAAAAATTGGACATGAGCTGGCAAGGTGTGATTGCAGCCCAGAAAGCCAGTTGTATCCTGGGCTGCATAAAAAGAAGCATGGCCAGAAGGCTGAAGGAAGTGATTCTCCACTCTCATGAGACTCCACCTGGAGTACTGCATCCATCTCTGGGATCCCCAGCACAACAAAGAGATGGACCTGTTAGAGCAGGTCCAGAGGAGGGCCACAATAATGATGAGAGGGCTGGAATGCCTCTCCTATGTAGAGAGACTGAGAGAGTTGTAGTTGTTTAGCCTGGAGAAGAAAAGGCTTCAGTGAGACTTTATTGCAACCTTTCAGTATATAAAGAGGGCTTATAAGAAATATGGAGAGATACTTTATACCAGGGTCTGTAGTGACAGGACAAGGAGCAAGAATTTTAAATTGAAAGACAATAGATTCAGATTGTATAGAAGGAAGAATTCTGTTATGACGAGGGTGGAAGTGTTCAAAGTCAGGTTGGATGGGTCTTTGATCAACCTGATTGAATGCAAGATTTTGTTACCTATGGCAATGCAACTGGACTAGATGATCTTTAAACCCTTTCTTACAACCCAAACCATTCTATGATTCTATGATTTGGTGGTTCTATGATTCCTCTGGAGTATTTCTGCTGGCTCACAACATTGCAGTGCAAAAGAGTATCTATATATGTGTTTAAAGTTTGATGAAATTCAACGGACATTGAAACTGAAATTACACCTTTACTTTGATCTGCTTTCCAATGAAAATCCACATGGATGAATTCCTCCTCCTTTTCAACATCTATATCCACTGTCAGGTGAGAAGATTAGATGGCCTTGACAAAAATGTTAGTCATACCGAAATGAGTCATGGTTTTGCTTACTGTTTATAAAGATGCTCTGATGCTTGGATGAGCTCAGTCAAAACATTTTTTGTGATGGTAGAATAAAGTATCTGAGTGTACACAGAAGAAGTGATAGGAAAAAAAAATGTGCTACATTCCTACCTCTTGTTATATAGCCTGTAGTTCACATTTAGTGCCTAATGGCGCAGAGCCATGAAGCACAATGCTTTTCTCTGATCAAGGGATCAAGATTCCCTTTTGCCACCCATACAATCTTACAGTGAAACACAATTGCTGTGGCACAGTCAGGGAGCACTGGTGAGCTTCTGGCGAACGTAGGTGGCAAGTAAAAAGGACTACAGGCATCAGGATTTCAAACTTTCATGACATCTTCTAGGCAGATGCCTTTTGGAAACTGTATTAACCCTATCATATGGTTAATATTTTTTATATAGAGCAAATTAAAATATGACATAAAAAAAAGACACAGAAAAAAAAAAAAGGTTTGTCCTTTCTGCATTGATTGACCTAAAAAATATAACTGTGTCTATCATGTAGCCACAATATATTGTTAACTGGAACAGCAACAGATTTAGTGACTATTCATTGTATAAATAATTACAGAGTGAACTGAACATTTTTCGTTTTGCCTAGGCAGCAAAAGTCTTAGAATCCCATTGTCAAAGTTCATTTCTTTGTGCAAGAATACAGGAGAGAAGAAACACAAGTGAAAAAGAAAATAATGAAAAAGGCCCACAGTGATTCTGCAAAGCTAGAAAAAAAGCTGGATGAGAATTTGTTTTACAAGTCTTTAGAAATATTTTTCTTTTTTAACATTGGACTGTTCCCATATATGTAATGACAATTGAATATTCCTACCAGTGTTTGTATGTAAAATCCATAAAGTCTAGAACTGCAAAAATGTTTTAGCATTACGAATAACACACAATCAGTACCTCAATTAAGCTTTTTTGACGTTATCTTCAAAATAGGTATGATTGTGAACAAGTTATTCGAGCTATGTTATGTTATTTATTTTCATGACCAAGACTGTCTTCCTTTAGTAAACACATTCTCTGGGTACATGGACAGTTAAAAACTAATTATATCCCCAGATTCTTTCACTTTCAATTATGCTGTTCTCTGCCATATTGTTAATTGAATTCTGTGATCATTTTTTCTTTTTTTTTATTTTAAAGAAGAAAAAAAAGCTATTAGATAGAAAATATAGTCAGTATTTATCAATTAATTCATCTTACACTGTAATTTTTACAAAAGTAATGTGCCAAACTGTAGTACTGCAGAAGAACTTAGAGAAATACAGTTTAAACATAATTGGCAGTTAGCTAGACGTGCTTCTGTCTCTCAGTCTGGTGTGCTGTAAGTGCCACCCGCACAGGGATTTTTTGTTTTGTTTTGCTGTTTTTTTTAAGCTGATCTAGTAAAAAAGAGACAGTAGAACAAGCTTTCTTTTCTTGTAAAGCCTTACAACCTCAGAAACTGTCATTAATGGTGATAGGAGAAACCTTCAAGAAAAGAATAACCAACTAAAGCTAATGAACAAATCTACTTGTTTAGGATATTTTGCTGACAGGTTAGAAACTCTCTTGGTTATTCTGTTTTTTCATTATACTCTGGCTTGTTTCAAATCCATTCCGAATAATCATATCTCCAAATAAATTTTGATTGTTCTGTCATTCTCACTCTAACCTCGTGACCTGCGGTAGCACTGCATGCTTTTCCAGGAAACTTTATTCTATATGTCTGAGTCTGAACCCCTAACATACATGCTCGGGTAATCCCATTTGTACATGCATGCGTATGCACAGTTTATATTCACAAGCTCTGAAATTTTTTCTGGCCTATCCATATACTCTTGTAGCCATATGATTTCCTAATGATATCAAATTTCTGACTCACATTGATCCTACCTCCTGCTGCCCTTCATTACATCCTTGGAGATCAGCGTGCTCCTCTTAGAATACATTAGTCATTCATTACTAACACCATAAAAGCCCTGAAGTCCTAGAAGAGAAAAGTCTTTCCTTTTACCTTTCTGTTCCCTCACTATTAATAGATAACTCCCAGCTGCTATTTCATTTTTCTTCTGTCATGAAAGCTGTAACTACATGATTAAAATGGTGTGCAGCTCTAAAACTACTATCAATTATACTAATTAAGGTCAAATAGAATGAAACAGCACTCTTTGTGAAAAACAATGTAGGCAATGTAAACCTCTATTAATTTAAGGGCATCATATATACATATGACAGTTTCTACAGACTTTATTATTAATAATTTCTAGGTAGTCTCTTATAATGACATCTCTAAGACTTTTTTTGCTCTTTTTCATCTGAGAGCAAAACACACTGATGGAGATAATTTTTTTCTCTCTTTTTTTTTCCCCTTCTTTTTTAACCTGGTAGGTAGAAAAGACCTCTTTTTATTAAAAAACTTATTTTCTCAGGTTTTGCTTGTGCTTAAATAAAGTTCACTATGAATTTTCAACATTGGCCTTCCCTGCAGCTACACAGAGGCTAACAGGTCGAGTAGGACTTGGCATAACTAAGAGAAACATGTTCTACCTAGAACTAAAATCAAGTTTTACAATGGAAAATGAATATGTTTCCTCTCAGCTGTCCCTCTGTGCTGTCTATCTGAAAGATGCACAAATTACACTTGTGGGAAAATAGCGTATGTATATAGTGTGAGAATTTCTGAAGGAAATAAATGTTCTGATTTCTGTTTTCAGTCATGCAGATTGTTTTCAAACTGAGTGAGAAAGAAGATGAAATTTGGCTCAAGGAATTAAACAAATAAACAAACAAAAAAACCGCAAACACCAACAAGCCACCCTTAAATGTTTCAAGTTATTTATTCAAAAAACGATGGCATTTTCATCTCTTTACTCAGAAACCCTTTCTAAGCAATAACATCTCTCCTCATGTGCACTCATCTCTGAGTAAACAGTCATTCTGCTTAACCAGTAGGGGCTTGAAAGGAAGATGTTTTTCGTTTTAGAGAATACTCAGAACTGGAACATGTTTCCTGTGTCAGCATCAGCCCTGTTCAGTCCTGACCGTCACAGTGTATTGCTGTTTTTCTGTGTGTCTGAGAGTGGGGTTATTGAAGGCAGCCAAAAAAAATTTTCATCATGGAGAGTCAGTGTGCCCAGAGAATATCATCCTTGAATGTGTATATTCTTGATGAACATTTCTTTGAAAATTAACTATGGTCAGTTCCAAGTCCAAAACAGTGTTCCACAACAGAAAGGAAGAAAATACCACATGGGAATTCTTTCTCTTTAAATTTTTTGAAGCATAATCATTGCCATGTTATGAGTGTCTCTAACTAGTGCTTCAAGGTGATGAATAATACATACAGAAAAGGAATGAGGGTGACGGGTTTTAAAGAACTTGGGTGAATAAGGGTTCATAGGCAGCATCAATGACCCATTGTAAGACATTGCTGGCAAAATGCTTTGTAGTTAAATTATTCAGGCTAGATAGGTGTTGTAATTAAAAGTAGTTATTATTCCTCTCTGATTGCTTTCTAAAGAACTTTCTTAATGAAGAGGATAATTTCATTAAAATATTTTTTAATGATCAAAAATTTAGAAATGTTTTATCCATCTTTTATATTTCTTCTAAGTGACCTGAGATTAACCTACAGGGACATTTCACTCATAAGAGATGTTTTGGTAAGCAGTGAAAGCTTTAAACTAAAATTTGACACCATCTCATTTAATCTGCAAAGACATAACTGAATTTAAATAAATAGAACTGCACCAGTTTAAACCTGCTAGAGATCCAGCCTCACAGAACTTGAAGATAATAACTGACAGTTTATTATTGATTATGTGTTCCTTATCATCTTGAGGCAAAGCTCAATAAAATCATTGGGAATTTTTCCACTGGTTCAATAGATTTAGCACCAGGCCCTCATTTGGTAGAGTTTCTTTCTAACTTCTTTTTCACAATACCCATCTATCATGTAGAATTTTCTGTTCTTTTCTAGTCAGGAGCTATCTAGGTTATGTAGTCTAAAACTCACTTCATCAAAAAAAGTTATTTCAAAAATGCAAATCTTAATCACAGTTTAGATTTCTGTCATGACAACAATGACATTTTCTACCAATTTCAGAGGGACATCTTACAAACAGGGATCACACGGCAACTGACAAAATTACTGTCACAACACATCTCAGGGCTAGAGATTGGCCAAAGATCCGAAATGGTATTTCAGAGGTCTGAAATATGAAGCAAGTAAACATTTCCACCTGCTCACAGAATAGAGAGTTAGAACTTACCTGCAGTTTTTGGTGTATCCACAAAAGACATTTTATTTCAAGTGTTAAATTTAGTTTGTGCTTATAACTCTATGCCAAATTAATACACAAAAAGAAAAAGAAAATAAGTCTTGTAAATAAGGATACTGCCAAGTATTGTGATGATTTTTTTTTTTTTACACAAATCATTTATCTCAACTTTGGAAGTTCATAAAAGTCAGATGGTTTTGGTTGCTTTATGTTTTTTGATTTTTTCCCCAGGAGGCTTCTGTTGGACTGTACATATCTAACTCTTGCACACAAATAAACTGGGGAAACTCTGTAATGACAAAACTCATTTGTGTGCACAGTGATAATATAGTCTATTTAAAGGCTTTAGTTGGACTTTAGTGATTCATAGACTTTGTTCTTACTTTTTGACAAAGGAGTGAATTACAGACACACTGCGAATTTGCTTGGAGAGCATGTGGTAGGAAAGCTGTGCAGCTAGAGACTTAGGGTTCACCTTATGGAGACAAAATAGAAAAAAAATATTATATAAATACAAAGAAAATATAAGGTGATTAAAAATTGCAAAAACATACAGGTTGGGAAGGGGACATTGAGGTGGAAGAAACTACATACTAATGCATTAGACAGAAATTTATTTGTTTAAAGTAACATGTTTCTTAGCAGGTTACTGTTTTAGACCTTCACTGAAACTAAGGAATGATGACAAGGAGATTCTAATAAAGAATTCTCTCATTTAAATAAAAATGAAGATAAACTGAGTTAAGGAAACTGTTAGTTTTATTGAAGGAGACAAAGCTGAGTTCAGCAGTTCAGGCCACAGAAAGCAAAAATAGACATGAAGATTACTTTTTCAAGTCAAAGAAAGATAATGAAGGTCATACAGGTTATTAATTTCAGAAAAGAAAAGATAAAATAGGATTTAAACTTTATTAATTTCATCTAAAGCAGATGAAATGGAATATATGGTTCATTAATTTCAATAAGGAAACTCAGAATAGATTTTTTATTTATTTAATTTTGTATTTATTTAATTTTGTAATTAAAGGAAATCAGAAAATAAATTTAAAAAAAGGCTAATTATTAACTGAAGACAAGGTAAGGTTGTATCATAAAGTAGACTTTAGAATACATCTGGGAATTTATTTAGATTCAAGCAAGGTAAGAAGGAAAATGTGAGTCTATATTTTATTTTAGCAGGGTAGGGAGAAAAAAAAGCCTAGTAAGTATGGAGCGGCAGGACATCTACATGTGAAGTCCGCATAAATTTTTTTGTGTCTAAGAAACATATGCTTTAAAAAAACAAACAAAAAAGCTATTTCATAAAACTAATTACAAGCAAGTGGAACACAGTAGAAATAATACTAAAATAGTGGATTATATAATTTCATAGAACCAAAGAAATTGTTACAAATTTACAACTGCTGTGAGATATTGTGCTAATAGGTGCTAATGTACAAAAAACCTTCTTGATGTGGTTTTCGGAAATAAGTAACATGAGTGAAAAACCTATGGCAAAGGTCTAGCATAGGGTGCAAATCCTATGTTGTCTTGTTGGTATTTGTCACAGATTTTTTTTCTGACGATGCTGAACTTCAAATTTATGCAGAATGAATCAACAAATTGTTGTAGATGTCCCAATGTCTGCTGCAGCGAATGAAAATACATATAAACATTTTTTTCACAAAGTTGAATCACAACCTCAGCCTCAAATACTCACAGTTGAGAAGTAAACATTATGGAGATGTCCCACCTCAGAAAGCACACATACTCTCAAAATGTTGCTGATGAAAAATGCTATATACTTTTTTTTTCTTTTCCCCTTGGTGTATCTTAGGTAATATTGAGACAATAAAACTTATATTTATTACCGGTCTTCCTGTGCTTCATGTACAAGCTCAAGATCTATATGCAATTTATGTTCTCTAGAATTACAATGACTGGGATTATTTCAGTACACGGTTTAGTTTTCAAGTATGTGTCAAAAGTAAAAAGAAGTAAAATGTACATTCTTTACAAAGGATTATTTTTTAATATTGCTTTTTAGTTAGGTGGCATATAGGATAGTAACACATAAAGTAATAGATCCAGACAATATAAAAATATGTGCTGATGTTCACCTCCTTCATTCCCTCTGCCAATCAGCCAAATGAAATAATTCATTCTATTGAGTTGACTAATAATATCACATTTTCAATACATGTAAAAAACAATGATGAAGCTGTACTTTCCTAATGCAAGTCCTTATAGAGACTATATTTCACAGTCTCATTGTTTGTTAAAAGCTGGTTTACCTGGTCTGGTTTTCCAGCATTGTAATATAGTTGCTGTTGAAGAATTAACCATGTTTAAGTTCCTTATTTTTAGAACATCAGACAAAATCTGGCGGCCCTAGAAATCAGGTTAAGGCTCACTTACTTAGGTGACGTTCATCACATAACTGCATTCTGTGTTTGGAATGGATTATGTTGGGGAAAATATGTGTTGAGGTATATATTGTGGAAGGTACAGATTTCTGCTCACAATGTAAGGGCGAGCTAAAGAAGGCAAGTGCTTATTTTAGCATGTCTGAGAAACAAGTAATTTTGGATGACACTGAAAAGGTGCTATTTCACCTCAGTAAACAGAATTCAAAACAGTTGCCAAAACACACAGTGGTGCTTGAGATGATGGTCTAGGGCATCACAAACGTCTGCACAGGGATGGTAGGTAAGTGATAAAATCAGTGGAGAGCTCTGCCCTCTGGGCCTGGGTCAGATGGATCTCAAATAACAAGCATTAAATATAGGCACCTATATTCAATCAGCTGAAGTTTACTCACTGGGCTGAAGAATCACTAAAGGAATTATTCAATTGTAGAAGTGTTCTGCTATCTGTGATGCTTTGCATAACCTGCCTGGCCTGCAGACCTTGGACAAGAAATGTGCAGGTCTCCTGTAAGTCCTGCATCCACCTGTCGCTTCTTAGAAAGGAAACTTCAGCTGCATAGACACGGTGATGTTTCAGATACCCTTGACCATCTCAAATAACATTAAACAACTCCTGTACTTAGACAGCTGTATCTTTCCATAGATACCTAGTTTAAAGCCAGGTGAACTTATTTCTAGGCTCCAGTGATTGCATTGATTAGCTCTGCTTTGTTTATAAAGTGAGATAAGATACCTAACTCACACATAGACACATGAATTGTGACTGTTAATCTAAACCTGAATCCCATATATCGCAAAACATTACCATTTTAAATCATCCAGACAGATTTAAACCAAGACAGATTTAATCTAGTAACCTAATTGAAAATTCCCCCCAAAATTCATCTCTCTTTATCTTGTGCAGAATGGTTTGACCAGCTTTAATTACTGCAACCATTCTAAACCTTAAGATGTTATCATTTTAACAGACTATGCTTAATATACTAATGGTTAGTGTTGTATATAGTTTTCAATTTATGTGAAATTATATATGTGCTTTACTGAATATTAATTCTAAAGAAGTTAATGCCTTAAGACTGAAAAAAAAAATTGCATCTCAGTGTTATTCAAAATGTTATCTGTGATGGCCTTTTGTCATATAGTCATAGAAACATGGAATGGTTCAAAGATCATCTAGTCAACCCCCCTGCTGTGGACATGGACATCTGTCAATAGATAAGGTTAATAAAGCCCCATCCAACATGCTGACGACAATTGCTGACGACACAAAGCTGGGAGGGGTGGCTGACACCCCAGAAGGCTGTGCCGCCATCCAGAGAGACCTGGACAGGCTGGAGNGATCTATATCTACTGTCTTTGAGTTTAAAATTATTACTCCCTGTCCTATCACTATTAATGTCCTCTGGAATTAATGTCATTGAACAGCATTGAATACTTATATTAATAATATTTTGTGTTATTTTCTTTATTACCTTTGGAAAGTGCGCTTTTAAATATGCCTAACTGTATTTTATGACATACTGTATGTATGATAACACCATATATAAGTTTGTATATTAATATAAATATAACAATAATTCACTGTCATTTTTAAATTCATCTGGCCAGCCACTAGCAGAGACGTCTGTCAGTGAGCTGTCCTTTCCACTTTTCTAAGAAATCCTTTCCACAATGTCAGAATGAAGATAGTGTTTTCAAGACTAAAAGTCACTTAATAGCTTATCATTCTCAAGGTCTTTGTCTTGTTTTTGTTACTCCCTCAGCATTCAATAAACACTGAAGATCACTCCTTTGCCTAGTATATTTTTTTTCTCCTGTAGCTTCAATGTGTACTTTTTTTAATAGTGCGATGGATGTATTAAATAGTGTTCTACATATTTTTGGAAGTAACCTTTTTGGGTAAATTGGCAAAACATAATAAAGTTTTCTAATGTGTATGAATAACATAAATGTAGCTATTTGACAATTCAAATTTAGCTTAACGTTTAACACATCAGAAAGGTTGTTTGGTCAGTCAGCACAGAACTGTACCTCAGTCAGTCACCTCTGCTTTTTTAGTGTGACACAGTTTTGTACACTGTCATGCTAGCTACAGAAACAAGCTCTTCATTTTATAATGGTTCAAAACGTCATGATAAAACACCAAACACTAACATATTTATTCTGAATAATTTCATCTTTGATGAACTTTCAACTGAACTGCTGAGAAAGTAATCTTGTTCAGATGACGCTCAGGACTGAGTTTAACACCGGTGTGAACGAGGAAGGGTTGCACAGCTGTGTGGCCACTAATAGTGCCCCAATATTTCAGACTGATATTTCAGGAGCTCTCTTCACTGCAGTAGTGTCTGAAAGTGTTACTTCAGGATGGTCAAGTGTCTTACAGGTCAAGATATTGAAATGAATATTTAGTATTCAAAAACCTATTTTCAGATAGGCCTACTCATTCTTTTACCCCTGTGATCCTTACTTTGGGCAAAGCATAAAACACAGCAGTCATGGCTTCCAGCAGTGCTTTTGATCTTTCTGTTTGGGCTAAAGCCCAATAGAAATTATGCAAAAGAGCTGTGAAGTTCATAGTTTTCTAATTTAGGATATGTTCTGACCTCTGTGTGTGAAGTGATTATGAGACTTTTATGTTTGTACTTAACAAATTGCATTTTAACTTTTAAACTTTAAATGGCTTATGTAGGAGTCAATAATGAAGTAATTTATTAGTCAAAACACATTTGACTAATAAATAAATTTCCAAAGCAATTATGGAAACTAATGTGCTAAAGGGGTTCTATGATGATTCTATTTGGTCCTATTTTATGCAGAAACTTTGTGTGACTCTGTTCTTACTGGTTTTGGCTTAGAATTTTTTTCCCTGAGGTCCAGTAAGTTCTTCAGAGCTTTTGTATGAATACAATCCAGCCCTGAAATCAGAATCTGTAAAATGATTTACCAAAGGTTCCAGTTATGGAAAATTGTAGCCATTCAAAATGGAGATGCCGAGCAGAGCATCTGCTCTGAGCAGAGCTTTTTAGCTGAAGTACTGCAGTAATGTGATCATCAGAGAAGTAGAAGATATTTCCATATTTCAATTGTCTTCATCCTCTTTTTTTAATCTTTCCAGATGATGTCCATGTCATGCTCAAATGAAGATCAATCAGCTGACATTGCTCCTGATTTGCAACAGCATTTCAAACAGGCTCTGTTTTGAAAAAAACCTAGTATTGCTGTTAACTGAGCATCCAGGACAGGCACTCCACTTCCACTCTGTGGTAGAACTGAGGCCCAAAGAGTACACCTTCATGGTTCCACTCCTTCCTGTAAGAAGACTCTGGTGTATTCACAGCTAGCTCAGCAATCTCTGAACTTGGGCAGTAAGAAAGCTAAGTCTTAGATATGTGCAACTTAGAGCTGAAGTCACTCATGAAAAGTGATTTAGCCTACTAAAAGGTGTAGACTTTTTTAAAAAGTTTATCTTTCTATTGGAAAATTCTTCAGTGTTGCAAAAAGTTAATCTTCATATGTATTTTTTTTATTGACAATGTTGCAAATTCTCAGTCCAGGTGCCTTTACTTAAGCAGCATTATAATCAATATAAAATTGCCTATTTTTTTTTCAAGTGTATTAAAATAGACCCTATTTTATACTACTAACATATTAGAACAGAATACAACAGTCAACTTCTCCACTGGTAAGAAACCTTGACATAGACCCACCCGCACACACATGCAGGTAGAGAAAACCTGAAACCCTTTTTTCCTGACACCATTTTCACAGCTTAGTTTATGGAATGGAAATGTAACTTCATGACATTAATGTATTTTGACATTTTCTGATGAAAGACCAGCACTTCTGTTATGACAATTCTCTGACAAGATCAGAGGTGTGCTCTTACAGTGTGGCTATAGGAACAAGTCACTGTGGGATTGTAATTTGTAGTGAATCATCTGCTCTGAGATAACTGACTGAGTTCAGGCTCACGTCGTGCATTGGGCAGTTTGCCCTATCTTCACAGGAGTCAAAACTACCTCAAATTACCTTTATCATTCTATCATATCACCTTTTCTCTTTATACCGTTTTTATCTGCTTCTCTTCTGCTGCACATCTCAAACTTAGTCAATGCTGATATGACCTAGGTTACCAACCATGCACTTGTTCTCTGGAATTTCTAATCCCAAAATTGTGTTTTTCATTATGTGAAATGCTGCAAGAACTGGTATGCACCCCTAAGCCATGAATCACTGTCTTGCTGACATGTTAACAAGTTACTGCCCATTAGCTGATCCGTGATAACCATTCACATATGCACTCCTGCCCATGATATTTAAGAAACAGTTTGTTGCTTTTTCATGTAGAGTTAAATCACATCAATTCATTTTGCATTTACAACAGTCCACAGGCTCCCATCCACTGATTTATAATAGCATGTGTGGAGGGTCTTGGCCAATGGTAATTTAGGTAACTCAGAGTTGCTTACCCCTCTCAGAAGGATTAAACATTCCACTCCAGAAGTGGCATCAAACTGCACACAGACAGTTACCCTGGGCCAAGTAACTTCCTTTGAAATGGCCAGCCCATGGGCAAACTATTTCCATGTTAAAATATGCATTGTTTTATTAAAGCTTCATTTTAATTTACTGGATTTCATTGACAAAGAAAAGGCTTTTACATTTTATATACTTTTGTCACAAATCTGAAATTAAGACTCTTGCTAATCATTTCAGCTGTGAATGATCCCCTTGAAAAGAGCTAGAGCCTGTTACTTATGTTTCTTTGTACTTCTTAATTTTACAAGGCACAAGGAGTTATTCATTGTATGTGGTTGATCCCTACATATAAATGTATAAACATCTCAGCGTTTTTGAACTTAGAAATAAAGTTATTTATTACATTTTAATAACATGAATGAGTTTAAGTGTTAAACAAAATAAAATATGCAATTATCCATAGAGGAAACCTGTTAACCTAAAGGCTTCTACCTTTTAGTGGTATAAACATTTTCTTTACCATCTGTAGAACTTTTCATACTCTTTAAATTGAATCTGTTAAAGTCTATGCTTGGTTTCATGGCCTAGAAATTCAAGCCTGGTTAACATATAGGTCTGAATGAAGATTTCTTTCAAAACTCTAAGCACAAAGTTTTTATGCAGTTAAAAATTCTTATGATCTGCCAACACTACAGCAAAAATTTGGCAAAATTTCCCTCAACATTGTGGTTAATTAACGTTCAACTGTTGAGATTTTAGGGGGATCTTTTTTTTTAATTCTTTAGGAGGCAGAAAAATATAAAATTAAAAAAATGATCATGTTATGATTTTCAAGTCGAATATTGCAAGAAGTACTGACCATGCAAACAGAGCTGCCATCTTGTGGATAAAAACGACCTGAGAGCAAGTGGCTCACGTCAGAATGCAGAAGAAAAAAATATTTATAATAGTTATCAGCTCTATCTGACTTGGCATTCAGCTCATATCCAGGATTACAAGAGCTGTAATTTTGAGCTTGCACATTCAATCTCTAAAACCTCTTATCACCTGACTGAATTCTGATTTCCCCCCAAATCTTTAGACCTACCCCTTCCAATATTAATAATGTATAGGTTAAGCAACACTGAAGAACTGCTAGTGCTTTTCAATTAGTGTCTGGTGCAGAGCTGTGTTTTCTAATATAAATAATTGGTTTAACCATTAAATTGATGTGACAGAAATAATTGTCAAGCAATGAAATGTAGTAATGATTTCAACTCATGGGAAATATATACTAATATACCTGAGCTTCACTTTGCTTGAGAACAAAGATATCCACTCTTGTTAGATTCTTCAGCATTATTCATATATCAATTGATGTTATGTTAGAAATGATAGTTAGTTACTGAAAATCATCAGTCACTTCTCTTTCATTCTCTTGTTCTTTCCTTCTTTCTTTTTCCGTGTGATTTGTATTTGAAGCCATGATGCCAAAGTATATCACCAGCAAAAGTGCCCCCATTGTCTGTGCCAGGCGTGAGAGTTAACAAGCTAGTCTCTTCAGATAAACAGCTCACGGCACAGTGATAGGAATATATGAATTCTGTGTTCCTGGGTTTCACACACAGTCACGCACACCCTTCTTTGAGCTCTTGTAACCTATTTGTTTGTTTTATTTAAATTATTTTTCCTTTAATGAAATGGCCTTTTGACTTTTTTTTGTTGAATTGGCTTGCTACTGCTGCATATGTAAAAGGTATGATTTGATTCCTACCATACTTTTTTCTATTTATAATATAAGTAATAAGAAGTTCAAACTGGTTGTAACTCATGTGTGACAGTATGTTGAAGTGTGAAAAATGCTGTGTGACTTGATTAGGACCATGGAACTGCTGTTATCTACAGCTGTTACCTTTGCCCAGCCTGAATCTCCAAAGTTACTGTGTTTTTAAAAGCACTGGTGATAGATAATTTTTGTTCTTAAAACAATGAGCATGTACAAATTGATAATTTATCACTAATATTCACAAGTGACTCAATTTCAAAACATTAATTTATCATATTTTACTGCAGAAAATTCTATTTTTTTCTGAAGAAAGCATGCCAAAATCCGTGAACCATTTACTAAGAAGTATTCTGTACTAAAATTCCAAACTAACATTTGTGCTACTGATTCCAAGTAAATTTTCTACTAATATAAGTTATTGTTCAGTTCATAAAGCATAATAATCTCGGTATTATCATTGTTAATAACACACTTTATGAACACTGAAGACTTTGTAAGAGTATGGCACTCTATCATTAAAGTCTGTCTAGCAGGTCATCCATGAGGGATACGCTTTGTTAAGGAAGAAAGCGTCATCTATGTAAGAATAAAAAATGTATAGAACTTTAATTCATCATGGTAAGATTAACTAGATATGGGAAATCAGTGTATTTTTCAGACCAAACCAACCACATAATCAAATTTTGTCAACAATGTGTCTGTTTGGTCTAAACTATTTATAATACTAAATTTTCAGGAGAATATAACTTATATGTATGACATATCTAAGCATATTTTATCTCATCAGTAATTCTTTTACTCATTACTCTTATCTTCTTAGCAATTACTATGTCTTACCCTTATCATTAATCATACAAAAGCAACGCCGACATTCACACTGTCCAAATTCATCTTTTCTGATCTGTAATTCAGCTTTGTCACTTTGCATGGCCATGAATCTTTTCCTTATATACATTTCCATCTGAACTTCCATGTTTTCTGAGCAGAAATAAATGAATAGAGGCTTTCATTTTGGCCTAAAGTGCGTTTTGACTAATGGGTTATCCTCCAGATCCCCACACACAACTGCTGTTTATTAAGTCCCCAGAATTTAATCTCCTGAGTCTCTATAACTTTGTGAAAGAACCACAAGGAAATGGCAGAGCTGTTTATCAAGTTTATTTCAGAAAGCTTATGTTTCACGTCTTATATATTAAGCTAAACTATGTCTGATTATATTTTGTTTTTCCTGTTTGTTTGGCTTGGTGGGGTTGGTTCTTTGGTTTTTCCTTTTTCTCCAGAGAAAATACTGAGCAAGACAATTTTTAAAAAGAACACTTTTTGTTTGTTTGTTTGTTTTTGTCGTGAAGGATAGCAGACTATAAATAAACTGGGTGGTATGTAATTTACTGTAAATAAATACTGAACCAGGTTCCTATCCATTGAAAGAAAAAATTAGTTTCCATAGATGTTAAAAAAAAAAAAAGTTGATGTAGAGCAAAAGATAAAAATACAACATATGCTAGATAGGATTATTTTTTGTTGGCATTTTTCCATAGAGCAATAGCATTTTTTGTCACTGAAAGGTGTGAGATCAAAATATTAATTTATGGAAAAAGCAATTCTTTAAGCACTGATTTGGACTCATTTAAAAGTTCATGTGATTTATGTTACTGCCTGTAATATAGCAAAATACTTAGTACCACTATATTTAGGACATCATACATTTGGCAGTGTGTTTCATGCCTCATTTACTGCAGAATGTCTGGGCTGCTACTTAGCATGCAAAGAATAAGTGTGCATGTACATTTGTATGTACCTTTACTTTTGCTGTTAGTTTTAAATACTTAAAAAGACACAATAATCAACCTGACACTGCAACAGTGCAATATTCTTGAATTTACACCCTTTTTCCAGTGTACACCTTTATTCATCTCGTGGCTTAAGAGGAGGCAACGCAAAAATCATTAAAAAAAGTGAGTTCTCCAGGAGCTGCGTGCATTAACCTTTCCTTTAATACCTCTTCTGTACAATATTTTGGTGATTACTGTCATTTAGTAAACAAATGATGAAAATCCGGTTACCTGAGCATCTCGTTTAATAATTTAGGCAAATTAGTTTTTAGAGGCATGTTTTGTTTTGTTTTTTTTTTTTTAATTGCCACACGGGTTGGTTAGGTGACGAACACCTGCCACTCCTGGTCCCCAGAGCAGGAGCTTATTGTACAGTCTCGTTTTCCCTAAGAAANGTGGGGGGAGGTGGGGGGGGAATATAAGGGACCCAACTGTGTATCTATGATGATTAGAGAGACACGTTTCAATTCGTGGCTGGCAGTTTAGGGTTAAGGCCTGATTCCAGGTGAGGGAAGCCAATGAGAGGACGCCCGGTTGATGCCTCTGACATCATCCGGCTCGGGAGCACCCAGCCCGGCCGGGGCAGCTCCCAGCCGCCGCTCCAGCGCCGCCGGGATGGATGTTTACGGCTCTTCCCTGAGAGCCGGTTGTCTCCCTTCTGCCTGAGGCCCGAGGACCGCTCCCGCTGCTGGCAGGCAGCGTTGCCGGCTCCAGCTCCAGCAGTTGTTTTTCCCCGTCTCTGGTAAGAGTCTGGATCTGCTTTACCTTCTCTCTCAGAATAGAGGTGATGCGCCTAACCTGCGAGGGGCATTGCTTTCACAGGTCCGAGGCTTGTACGGCTAGAATATGTAAAGAGTAGCTTTTGCTGGCAAAAAAGGAGATCCTTTAGAAAGGGAATGTTTTAAAGGAAAACAAAAAACCTCAAGTCTGTGTCTGGCAAACTCCACTTTACGATATGGAAATAAACAGGCTGCGTGTTTGTGCTGCTCCTCAGGTGAGCTACAGAGTTATGGGTCTGATAAGACCATTCATGAAACAATAATTTAATATTTGTATTTTTTCCTTTCTTTTTCCTTTAACACCTGTGTTTTTCCCTTGGAATCTAGCTTTTGTTGATGAACAAAGAAATGGGGAGGTTTAAGAAGAGGGCATTGAATGTTGCACCAACTTTAAAAAATGTTCTGGAATACTTTTGCAGATATAAATCAAACACCCTGGCGATTAATACCAAGATGTTCAAGTTTCCAGTTCTGGAATCGCTTATAGTTACTTTGTTCTGCTAATTTCCGTAATTCAAAGTGAAAAGAAACTGAGACAAAGATTAAAAGTGTTCAATGTTCAATATGCTGGTAGCAAACCGACCAATGTAGGTTTGTTGTTTGTTTGTATGTTTTTCCCTTTTATCTTCTGTAGCTCACATTAAAAAAATACCTCATTCTGTAGCTATATGCGTGTATATACAGAGGCTGAAGAAAAGCGTTTTATATCTTCTACATCATTAGCAGCTTTGTGGTTTGCACAGAGGGAGGAGGGAGAGGGAAAGGATTCTTTCTGCATAACTTCCTAATTTTGCAACAGAATAAGTCACTTAAAGCTTCTGAACTTGTGTGGATTTAAGAGATTAGAAGTGACACTGGCATTGACAAATCAGATGCAATAAAGGATTTAATTGACTGAAGGAGTTCAGGGGCTACTGTATGAAGAATCCAATAACCAGCTTAACTAGTCAAGTAGTGTTCCTAATAGGAAACAATAAATAGCAGGCTGTAGTTAATTTAAAAGCTTGATGACATTTATTTTATAGTGATTAGAATTCACTAAATACGTAGGCCACTGCATTTATTTCAGTAATCCATGGTTACACAATACAAAGTTTCAAACAAAGATATATACAGTTAGTATTACAAGTGCTTGTAAAATGGAGATATATGTCATTTGATCTAGCTATGACTAGGGCTGCTGTAACCACTATCAAAATAATAATAGGTATTTTCAGCTCAAACACCACTTAAGACAGTAGGGTTTCTCAGCTGTGTTATACTTTTTGTAGTTTTTACTAGTCTAGTCCTATCTATGCAGTTCCTGGTATTTACCTTTGCTAATTCAGCTCTGGATATTAACGTGCCCAAACAATCCCAAACTTTTATTAAATGTCATATCTATAATACTGATGGGCTTAGAACAACATGTTTTTGGTAAGATGAAATCTTCATTATCGTTTGTTGTCTTTTTGCTAGCAAAAGGCAGATCTTCCAGCTCCAAGGTGAGGTGACTATGGCCTATAAGAGACAGGAGTATTTGACGTTTTACTACTTTACCCTTCTTGCTTAGATCATTATCTAATTTAACTAAAAATTATCTTATGCCAGCCTTGCAGCTGAAGAAAAAATTCTTATTGTTTTTTTTAAATTAAAAAGTAAAAGTATTTGAACTTCTCCTATAGTTTTACATATCTACATGTTGCATAGGTCCATGCCATTTGTCAATGCTTCATTACTAGGCTTCATGTCAGATCTCACAATATTTCTGTACCTGTTTGGTTTAGCCAAAATTCCCATAAGAACAAATTATCTGTTACAGGATGATGGATATAATGTAGATTTATTGCCAATTTGCTAACAGTCACAATGTTCTGATTCAAAGCATTCAGACTGTTTTTAATATGTGAGTCCTTTTAAGTACTAATGTACATTGCTTTATTAGATAGTAATCATGGACCTAGGCAAGCCAAGGAAAATTAATGATATGATAATCCAAATCAGATAGCAATCAACTTATAGGAAATGAGACTTTCTAGTTTATTTTAATCTTTCAAAAGGAGGAGAAATAATTTCCGGAAGACAATTTTACGGGAAAAATGTTGGGGTTTTTTGCTTACTTTCAATCAGAAACTAAGTTTAACTTAAAAAAAATGAAGAAAACCATATTTCTTGGGTAAAAATAGTGTTGCAACCTTTGTTTTTTCTTTAAAATAATAAAGATTACTGTGATAATGCTAGCAGATTGGCCATTGGCCTGGGAAAGAGTCCTTGTCCTGTGTTTGAATGACAGATGATGTCCATAGAACATACTCCATTAAGTCCATATTCCATCAATGGCCCACTGTATTAAAGAAAGAATTAGCATTAGATTGCTTGATTGTAAGAATGGATCATTTTGTTTGTATGATTCTCTATGAATGAGTCAACTCATACATTTTCACAATGACATCAGGTAACAACCCCTACAGTGAAGATTTGAGTTATTCCTCCTACGCAAGATGCTCACTTCCCTTGTCAGAAAATTTTGAGCAAAGTTACAAAAGGGGATTTTTTTAATAAAAATTCAATGCATTTAATATTTTTTAAAGAAAATAAAGGTGTCAGCTAAGCAGAAATATAATTACATCGATTGCAGAAAAAGTATCCATATCACGAGTAGTAAAAACATTAACTAAAAGTAATCCTTCTTCCTCTATAACTGGCAAAGGAAGCTTGTCCTTAGAAAATGCAAAGTAAAGTAGCATTGTAATAGCACATTTTCTTCTGTATCCAGTTTACAACAAGTAGAGGAGGCAGAGGAGTTCCTTCATACTCCAAATTTGGTCCAAGGGTCAGGTTTTTGGTTTATCTAGGACAGATTACAAAGAGGCTCCTCTAGGAACTTCCAAATTATAAAATCAGCCATAAAACCTTCTGCTGCGACCATCCTCCTTGTCCATCACTGAGGGTTTTCTGTGTGTAAGGGTGCCAGAGAAGGAGACTCGAGAGACTGTTCTGTTCCCCTAACTTTTATTTCCTTATAATCCATTACACAAGCCAAAAAAGAAATCCTTTTCACCTATATAATTAGGAGGAGGTTTTCTTTTCCCCTTTTTCATTTCTCTGTAGTAAGGTCAAAAGGAACAGAGATTACAAAGAGTTTCTAATGTGGGAGATGTGAGATGCGGATCTGCATCCATCCCTCTAAGTCATTGTTTTCCTGTGGAAAGAAATCCAGATGTACAGACAGGGAGAGCACACTTTGGATGTCCTCCAATAGGACACCTGTCTGTATGATTAAAAGACCAGTAACACAGATCACACATCTGTCACATAGTATAGACACTTTTTTTTTGTTTTCTGTTTTGTTTTGCTTTGCTTTGTTTTGAATCTTAAATGAAGTCCAATGGAGGCCCTGATACACAACAAATATTGTATTAAAAGTTGATCATGGTCAAGGAATTACAACTCCAATTTTAAGGTAGTTTTGCAACCTCTGTTTAGATCTATTGTCTACATATAGCATGGCACCTTTTGTTTCCATAACTGTATATTTCCACATAGGAGTGTGACACTGTGAGTGCATAGAGTCAATCCTACATGGTTTAGTGAGGGTGGTATTACTTTTAGCTAATTTCAGTCAGGAAGGTTCCTCTCATAATCTGTGCAGATAAAGAGGCATCTCCAAAAAAAGATTGATCTCATCCTTAAGATAATTATTTGAGATAGGTGAGCTGAATCACTGTGTGGAGGGGTCAAATTCACTCCGTATAATATTCTTTCAATTTTGTGTCTGAATACTTTCAATTATGTGTCTAACTTCCAGACTTTTAAATATGGTCTAATTAAGATCTTCAAGATTTCTGAATATCAGTGAATGCCACCAGTAACATAATAAATAAACTGACATGTAATTATACTAATTACTTGCTGCATGTTGGAGCTGCAGTTGTTTATTTCTGCAATAGATAGACTCTGGACTTCATCTCTGCAGTAGCAGGGGTGTTGACCACAGCACTTGGCCCAAGACTTTGAGGTTCCACAGGTATTTGCTGGCAGTCAGGAAATGTAAAGGTTTTGGAAACGTATATCCATGGCTAGCAACAGGGGGGAAGCATCCTCCATCTTTTCCATTCATTCAAGCATTGTCTCCTGTGCTTAAAACTCTTCTTATTCCTGTCCCATAGCATTTGTTTACCTCCTCCCAGAATCATTGGAGACTCTAGCTATTGCTCATATACGCTGCATATTTTCAAAGCATCACAACTTGGCTAAATTTGATTCAATTTTTCTCTCTAAAAGACAGAGATAGCACGCATGTTGTTTCTCCTGCCAGTCCTCAAGTCCCTACAGTAGTACTAGGGATTCCTCAGGCATTCAAAGTATTGAGCATGGACAAAGAAATGTCACTTATCTAGTCTCTTTCTTTGACAACAGCATCAGGTGTCTAGCGTCTATAATTTTCAGGACAAATGGTCAGTGTCCGTAATGGTAAACAGGAATTTTTGAACAGGGGCATTGGGCAGTCACCCTGTTCTTCCAGCTGTCAGTCCATCCTTTTGGATCAGCCCCTATGCAGGAATTCATAAGCAATCTTCTGAAGTTTACTCTGTCCCTGTATGTAAAACTGCCCAGAGAATTTAATCCAGCAAATCCTTCAGGAGGTCCATGATTTTGGTGAAATTTGTTGCAGTTTTAAAATACAGATACATAAGATAGCACAACTTTGTTTGATACATTCTTACTACTCCTAAAAATCCAGCCATGAAGGTGGAAAATACTGGATACAACATACTGATATTTTGCCCATTAACTATCAGAATCAGACTGTTCATAAACTTTGGATTTTAGGATCTCGACTTTGTTAACTTTACCTAGGTGAGAAGTGAATGATTATACTGAATAAACAGAAGATGGAAAAGTACTTTCAGCAGAGAAAAATTAGAAAACAATGTGAAAATATTTCTCCTATTCCCTGGCTTATAAATGTAACAATTAAATACAATGCTGTGATCAAATTTTCAAAGAGTAAGAAGACTTACTACTTCCTGAATGAAACATAATCTAAATAATCTATTACAATCTATCATAGAATAATATTACATTATCACTCACAAATGGGAAGTATGGCTTTCCTAGTTGCCAAGCTGTACTTATCCACATCTGATGGTGCCCATTAATTTTTAACAATCGTCCTGTCATCAGACCAGTGAGCTGTAGAAAATGCTGTGGAGATGTCACATTCCTTGATGATTGCAGTTAATGCTGCTGCCCCTCTGAATCAGCATGAAATGTAGACGCTTTTATGACTGAATCTGCAATCTGGGATTTGATCATGCTATTTATAGTATTGCTAATGGTCTGTAGCACTGACAAGGGGTGTGTTGAAGTCATTCTCTCAGTTACCCTTGTTTTCAGTTGTAAAGGCAGAACAGACATCTGGATCCTACATATCTGTGCTAGACAGAAAACAGCACAAAAGAGGTCATGATTTTTACTGGTGAAAGATTTTAATAGGTTAGATTTTTTTTTAATGTCTCTGGATTTTTTTACCAATATTCCTTCTGAGAAAAGGGGGGAAATTATTTTCATTTGATTTCTATGAAGTCATTTGCAGTCACATGGCAGACCAAAAGAGGCTTAGTGACATCTCAAGAAAGTAAAATTGAACTAAAGAGGAAACTGCTGTACATGGATTTAAAACACTGGAATTCAGGTTACCATGTGCTACTACATTAGCAAAATGAAATTTTAAATTTTTATCAAAATATTTCAGAAACGTTGCCTCACATCTCAGAAGGAAAGGTTTACTTCCACATCTTCATTTTTCTTGAGGAGGTCAATGGCTCAATGTCCAGATGGAGAGGGGTCACAAGTGGTGTCCCTCAGGGATCCGTACCGGGTCCGGTGCTGTTCAACATCTTCATCAATGACATAGACAGTGGGATCGAGTGCACCCTCAGCAAGTTTGCTGACGACACTGAGCTGAGTGGTGCGGTCAATGTGCCAGAGGGATGAGATGTCATCCAGAGGGACCTGGACAAGCTAGAGGGGTGTGTCTGAGAAAACCTTATGAAGTTCAACAAGGCCAAGTGCAAGGTCCTATACTTGGGTCGGGATAACCCTCATTATCAGTACAGGCTGGGGGATGATGTAATAGAGAGCAGCCCTGTGGAAAAAGACTTGGGGGTACTCATGGAGCAAAAGCTGAACATGAGCTGACAATGTGTGCTTGCAGACCAGATGGCAAATCGCATCCTGGGCTGCATCAAAAGAGCCATGGCCAGCAGATCCAGAGAGGTGATTCTGCCCCTCTGCTCTGCTCTCGTGAGACCCCACCTGGAGTGCTGTGTCCAGCTCCAGAGCCCTCAGCGCAAGAAGGACATGGACCTGTTGGAGCAGGTTCAGAGGAGGCCCACAAAGATGATCAGAGGGCTGGAGCATCTCTCCTATGAGGACAAGCTGAGAGAGCTGGCATTGCTCAGCCCAGAGAAGAGAAGGCTCCAGGGAAACCTTGTAGCGGCTTCCCAGTACCTGAAGGGGGCCTGTAAGAAAGCTGTGGAGGAGCAATTTGCAAGGGCATGTAGTGATAGGACGAGAGGGAATGGCTTTAAACTAGAGCAGGGTAGGTTTAGATAAGACATTAGAAAGAAGTTCCTTACAATGAGGGGGGTGAGACACTGGAACAGGTTGTCCAGAGGGGTGGTGGAGGCCCCATCCCTGGAGACATTCAAGGCCAGGCTTGATGAGGCTCTGAGCAACCTGATCTAGTTGAAGATGTCCCTGCTTACTGCAGGGGGTTTGGACTAGATGGCCTTTAAAGGTTCCTTCCAACCCAATGCATTATATGATTCTTTCAAACCCTATTCCTAAAATGTGTAGTGCCTAGTTTGTTTTAATTTTTGAACCTAGAAAAGATTATGAACTTTGAAAACCAATATTTGGGAAGGATTCTTCTAAGTTAGTAACATTGGAATACTTAGAAGATTCCCTGATTTTTCTCCCTCACTGAAAGCATATCTGAATCTTACCATGCCCAATTTCCCCAAAATTGTGAAGAAGCCTATTTAATGCCACTGTCCTCATGCTTGCTCCTGTAACTGATGTGTAGAGAGCAGTAGGAATTATAGCATCTTGCTTCTTTATTTCATCTTATAATTCTCATGGAACCATGGGTGTAAAAACAACAGCAACTGCTAAGTATATTAATGATCCCTGGAAACAGTGCTTGATTTCCTCTGGGTTTATGTCCCTTAATTAATTAACTTTTAAACTGATTTATGCTAGGATTTCTTGTTGTCTGTCCATATGTTTTAAAATTAAGCCATTCTTCTCCCTGCAGGATGAACAAGCACTGGCTTGTGCTAGCTAGTTAGAATCAAGTACCTTCACTAGCATACCAGGAGATGTGTTTTCTCACTGCCTCTCCTTTCAACTTCCTTGGACAAAGAGTACAGGGAGTAAAAGATGTATTACTCTGTTCTGCTGTAATTGGCACTAGGGAGTTTTTCCCAGGATGTCCAACTTCAGTGTCCACTACTACATTCAAAAGCTATTAGGTGGGGATGAAAAGTAAGCCTATTTTCTCAAGAAAACAAACAGTGGGATTGTATTTAAATGCATGGACACTAGACCTACATCACTAGAGATCTGAGAACTGTCATCAGCTGATGATATCACTGGAGAATGGATCTGTCCTCTTCCATGGGGACACTGTGTTATGAGGACACGGTCTGTAAAAAAAAATCCAGAAACATGCTAAGCATTTCATGTGTAATTATAGTTGTAGTATATCTTAGGACATTTTACAGTTAGCTTTTCCTATGTACTAATTTAGCTTGCATGAATATGATTTAGTAAGACATTGAATTATCCTCTCTATCGAATAATTTTCTACAGCTACTTAGAGGTAACAGTAATTCATTGAAATCTTTGTAGAACAGGTACAACTTCTGAAGGCTGTAGTTTTCTGAAAAGATTAATTTCTTTCTTTGGTTTAACCAAAGATTTCTAAAAGGTAAATGTTTCATTCCTAGTTGGGTAATTGTTTCTTCCCGATATCTGACTGAAACCTTTAGGTTGCTTCTAAACTAGAAGTAGACAAGAAAATAAGCAGACCCAAATCCTCAGTGGGCTTGTTAACTTCCTTCCTGTGACATAGAGAGGAGGTATCACTTTCTAGCACACTTGCAGGGAATTCTCTTCTGGGCCTTGCAATGTCTCACATTGGCACTGCAGTAGGCTCTCTGAGCTCCAGGAAAGCTACACTAAAAGAAATGGTTAGACTGACTTTGCTAGGATCACAAAAGACTGTGACAGACAATTATAGTATCACTGACATGAATAGCCATACTTAATTACACAGCTAATAGGAGGTAATTGACTGGGTCCCACCTGCTCCATGCCTCTAGATGCATTCAGGGACCAAAAATCTGTGTGTTTGCACTAGAATCATAATTCATCTCAGGACAGCCTTACCCATTTTCAGTTATTTGGTTGCATTAGCAAGCTCATTTTTAATGTGGGTATGTGGATTTTTACTAAGCATTCCATTTCCATGAAAGGATTGATCCTTTTTTTTTTTTTTGGTCACATGTAGTATGCTCTACAGGAGCGTTCCAGGGACCATACTATACTTGAGGTAAAAGTTTTTAAGCAGCTCCTTTCCAGTATTAAACAAGATTACAGGAATCTTGAAATTAAATTGTACGTTAAACATTTGAGTTTTAGGCAATCCTCAGTCTGAAGAGTTAAAAATCTATGTTTTTGTCTTTACAGGGTCACACCACAAACGCTAACCAGCAGACACAGGGGGAGACGGGGCTCTTCCCACCCAGACAGTTAAATCTAGGACACTATGCAACCACAGGAATATAGGCATGCTGGCTTTGTAAGAAAACAAGTAACACTGTAGCTTTGCAGTATTCTGATGAACCACAAATGATGGATTATTTTTGAATTTTATCCAGTGACTGTTTAGTAAAAAAAAATACAGAGGATTTGGAGAGTTGGCTGCAGAACCAGGGCAATTATTTTCCTAAGAACATACTGGAGAGCAGATGCATTCCCTAGTGTGTGCTATAGGCTTTGTGTGTGCATCATGACCATGTTCTCTTTTCACTTTGGGATGAGAACCCCAGACTTCTGTATCCCCCATTTTCCTCCAAAAGAAAGACCAGGTGCCACTGTGCACTCCAATAGCTAGTCTGATCTAGATGACTGGGAACTAGGACAGTGATGCAAAGCAGACTGTATCTGCCCCACAGCTAGACATAGTGCTGTTTGGAGACAGCCTGATTGTGGCTCTGTGCTCAGCATATAAACTTCCTTGACAATCACTCAAAGACAATTAAGTGATACAGATAGGGCATCTAACAAATATAATCATCTTTGATCACTAATCACCTGTATTTTATGTGGTCTAATACTTAAACTTACTGCCTAAAATAGGCAGTCTGATCTTGACCTTATGCACTATGAGAAATGTTACTCAGAGAATATATTAATCCTCTTCATTCTTTTAATGCTTTGATGCCGCTTTTAAAGTCTTTGCTTAAATCACAAAAAGGTGGTTTTAATAGTATATTTGGCACCAAGTTCTCCTGCACTATATCGTCTTCTTTACCTGTGTGTCTACTTTACTACTCCTTAGATCTTAAAATCAATGAATAAAGTTATTCTATGAAGAACAGAGTAAATGAAGACAGTTTGAAGATACTTGGTATGATGCCTTTCCTTTGTTAGACTTTTGAGATTACACTAATCATCTGCAGACTGTGACAGGGACAAGTTTTTGTCATACAGGAAAGACCATTAGTTCTCATACATTTCCTTAGCTGACTGTTGTCAGAGAAAAGCCTGTAAGTCCTAGCTAAATGCAAAGATGTCCTAAAAGACATTTGTCTCTTCAGAAAGAGGAATTGGCTGGGGATACACTAATGGGAATGCTTTCTTAAGTGAAAGCCTATTTCTCTGTAGTCAGGCTTTTCGGTACAAACAAATTGGTGCCTGGTATATGAGGAAAAAAATAACTTTCCTTTTGCTTCACCTGACTTCACCTTTTTTAAAGTTACAGACTCTGAAATGTAACATCCTGTGACTGCAATACAAAACCATTTTTGCCCTCTGGCTCATGCTGCTCTGGCCAGTGTCAGTACACACATTTCCTGAGTATCTGTGACCATGCACTGTTGTGGACAAATTTTGTCGGTTTAGAATCTCAGATTATTGAGAATTATAGAGCTCAAAGTGACTTTTTAAAGTCCTCATTGATTTCCTGTACAGGTTTTGTATTGACTGAAAGCCTCTTTCCAGCCCAGAAAGTGAATCATATCCTGGGTTGCATCAAAAGAAGTGTGGCCCGAAGGTTGAGGGAGGTGATTCTGCTCCTCCACTCTGCTTTTGTTAGACCCCACCTGGAGTACTGCATCCAGCTCTGGGGCCCCCAGAACAAGGAAGACATGGACCTGTTGGAGTGGGTCCAGAGAAGGGCCACAAAAATGATCAGAGGGCTAGAACACCCTGGAAGGCAGGCTGAGAGAGTTGGGGTTGTTCAGCCTGGAGAGGACTCGACTCCTGGAACACCTTATTGCAGCCTTTCAGTACTTAAATGGGGTTTATGAGAAGATGGAGAAGAGACTTTTTTAACAAGCCCCACAGTGATATGACATAGAGTAACATTTTTAAATTGAGAGGGAATAGATTTAGATTTGACATAAGGAAAAAAAATTCTTTATGTTAAGGATGGTGAGATACTGGAACAGGTTGCCCAGAGAAGCTGTGGATGCCCCATCTCTGGAAGTGTTCAAGGCCAGGTTGGATGGGACTTTGATAAACCTGATCTGTTGAAAGGTGTCCCTGTCCACAGCAGGGGGTTTGGACTAGTTAATCTTTAAAGGTCCCTTTCAAACCAAGCCACTTGATGATTCTGTAATTCTTTTGAGTGTTTCTACATCCAGCAATTAAAGCCCACTGGATTAAGGATATACTCTGAGATTAATAGTTTTTAAATGACATCTTTTAATAACGACAAACATGCATGCAAATTTAATAAATAAATTAATAAATGGCTCTTCCACTCATTCCACAATATTAACAAATTATTCACAGTATTTCTGCAAGATATTAAATTGATTACAAAATAGGGTTTGCAATGTTCACCTAAAATATCAGCATAGCAGGAAGAACTGTGAGGAGATCCTCAGCACTGATGAGGCTACAGCAGGAGTACTGGGTCCAGTTCTGTGCTCCTCATTACAAGAGATCCATGGACATACTGGAGAGAGTCCAGTGAGGGGCCACAAGAATGATTAATGGACAGGAGCACCTCTCCTAAAAGGAAAAGCTGAGAGAGTTTGGACTGTTCAGCCTGGAAAGAGAAGGCCTAGGGGGAATCTCACTAACATGCATAAAGGACAGAACCAGGCTACTCTTCTCAGTGGTGCCCAGTGACAGGACAAGTGAGAGTTACAAGCAATGGGCACAATCTGAAATACAGGAGGTTCCCTCTGAATGTCAGGAAATTATTTTTTACTGTGAGGGTGACTGAGGACTAGCACAGGCTGCCCAGAGAGGTTGTGAATCTCCCTCTTTGGAGAAATTCAAAAGCCATTTGGACATGGTCCTGGGGAATAAGCTTCATGCCACCCTGTTTGAGCAGGGTGGTTTGACCTCCAGGAGTCCCTTCCAACCTCAACCTCTATGTGATTCTGTAATCCTTAATCTTTTGAGGACCCCTCAGAACCACCATTGCTTTTTGCTTTGGAAAAATAATAAAACTTCTTGAGAGTGAAGAATGCTTGAGACTGACAGAATTTCTGGGCAGTGGTTCAAAGCTACATAGCTTGGAGCTCCATGGTCTGCCTCCTGCAGCTGTACAAAGCCCATTGATTTTGTTGACACAAAGATTCAGATGAAATAAGAATGTCTAGACGGATCAGTGACATGTGAGAGGGGATCCTCTTTCCCTTATCACTTAGAGCAGGGTCATGACCCACACACCCAGTGCTTCTTTATTGGCCTGGGTTCTCTTACGTCTTGTTTTCATCAGGGGACAGATCCATATGCAGCCTGGAAGTGCTGCTTATTACATACATTGACTGTTTTAGTCAATAAAATTTTAGATTTGGTGATACACAACTGAACATACTTTTTGTGTTCTGCAGTTGTTCAGAGCCTAGAAATTTGATAGATCTCTGCTTCATTCAGTTCTTGTGCTCTTAGCAACACCATGTAAGCCAAACCTTTGTCTTGCGCAATGACTGACTGCACTTCTTAAATCTACAGTTCACCTGCCCTTTTTTCATTTTCTTCACATTTTCTACAACCTCATCACTCTAATAGAAGTAGTCCATTAAAAATGCAGAAAACAATAAAAAAGAAAATGGCAATGTCTGGTAAAACATCGTTTAGTTTCTCTACTGCATCTCAACTTAAACATTAATGATACACTCTAAATACCATTTTGTATGTTTTATAACATAGGGATATTATGAATATAAGACCTTGATAGAACTTGCTTGAAAAAATTTGAAAGAAAAATAAAGACAATGTTATTATAATTATTTTCTTCATTCTGATTTCATTTGGTAAACATTAGTGAGGTAATTCAGACAGCCTTGGAAGAGTTTTGTTGATCTTGCTTTCCAGTTCAATGCTAGATTGAAAAAGTAACAGCTTTTCAGTGGTCCAGTAAGGACCAACTTTAGTAATACAGGCACGTATTTTTGTAACACTGCACTGTCTACTTTTACACCAGCAAGATTTGATAGGATTTATGAGATATTAGATGGAATCTTCTGATTGACTTCCAATTTCATCACAAGTGTCATTACAATATAGCTTCAGGTTTATAAAAATAATTTGTTCATCTGAAAATACCACCTATATAATGCCAGTTTTTGTGCTAAGGCGGATTTCCAACTGTGTAAAGCAGAAATGTAGGTAAATTCAATTTAACATGCCCAGAGGCACAGAATTACATACTCCTTTCTGAAACTAATCAGTTATTCATTCATGAATCTCATTTTCCTCAGTCATCTCTACATACTTTACACTTAAACCTTTATACTGTCTTACCTTTCAAAAGTCAGTATTCAGTTATGAATGGTAAAAAACATTTAATTGATATCTAAGATACTTCGAATAAACTATTTATAGTTAATTTTCCCCCTCAAAGAGCACCTCTGTTCTCCAAAGAGAGTAGTAAGTATTACTTAGCTGCTTTTAATGACAAATTCTCACTCCCTTCCCCACCTCCTAATAATTTTTGAATATTTTACCTAGTTCAATAGAGAATGCTAAAGTTTAGATAAGAATGCTTTGAGTTTTGTGAAAACTAATTGCAGGAGGCAGAGACTCTGGAAGACAGGCAGCAAAACCTCCATCACTCTGCACTGTCTGGCAGAAACCAACTGCACAATTAGCACATGCAGAATGGCTGATGGGGTAGTGTGCCTAAAACGTCAATCTGTCTCCTGGCTAGCAATGATGTCACAAGTGTCCACTTCATGTGGAGAGGGCTTAGGAAACAAGAGAGATACATCTATAGGAAAGTTTCTTCCTCAGTTCTGTGCATAGAGCATTTTTTTCCTGTTAAGCCTTGCAGTGAAAATGGAGTTTTTCCCCTGTGCTGACAGGTTTCCAATAATCCATGGTTAGTCTAAGCATATTTCTTTTCACTTGCTTTTCTTGACCAATGTTTTAATACCGCCCTTTCCTCCATCATATTTGTCTCTATTCGTTCTCACGTGTCTTGTGATCATGTCTTTAAGCTATTCTAGTGTTTCTCAGCTTGCAGCATGTGAACCACAGGTGGTTCACACATGCCAGAAAGTGATGTATAAGATGCTGAGTTGTTTTTTAATCAGGAATATTCACAGACACAGATTCAAGTAAAGAAACAAACCAGGGAAGATTATGAACCTGGTTGCCCATGTGCATTTTGTACCATTTGTTGATTTTTTTTTGTTTGTTTTATCCATGTAGAATTCCCATTGAGGATCTCATTTGACCTGCAGTTACACTGTTTTTTAATCTCAGGTGCTAGCATAGTTTTTCAGTGCACTAATAAACATAGTCTGCACTCATACGGTTACAGTCTAGAGCATTCAGGGTGAGTTTCTAATATTCCCTCTGTGTTCCATCTACAAAAAATGTAATTGGCACAGACTCAGCTGCGTATCCTGGTCCTGTGTTTTAAATTGTCAGCTTGGGTGTTAATACGTGGATTGAAATCATCCAGTGAGACCTGCTCCGTGTGATCCTTTTTATTTTAGTACTTCAGTTGCAGGCTAAGAGAAACCAGGTATGTCTATGTAGTACTGGTGCTGTTGTGCTACAAGGTGAGCAAAAGCCATGTAGCTTTCTTAGTACCAGGTAATAATTTCTGCTGTAAGGTAGTTATAACAATCAAGACATAACCATCCCAGTACAGTCATTTGGCTTTTGGGTTCAGCTTGTCCTCATCCTGCTCTCTTGCAGTGCTGCAAGCAGAATGAGCTTGTGTCTTCTTGCAGCGCAACCTGTTAGAGAAAATGGTCCAAGTAAGAATCAGCTGATAACAGGGCAAGATCTTAAAGAATGTGTGTTCTTCAGAGTCTTATATAACCTTTCCTTGTATTCCTAATTAGTCTGGTTTGTTGGCAATTCCTTTCGTTTATTTTATTATTAGGATACATATGCTGGTTTGAGTGGTTTTTCTTTTATAGTTGGTAAGTGTTGAGGTGTTGTGTATTGATAACATTGATTAGTGTATTTTGTGTAGCTTAAAAATGGAATGACAAAGTTTTGCCTGTAATATGCTCAAAATTGTACTTTGTCCATTTTTAAATCAATGTTTGGTCTACATCTTAATCCTTTAATCTATTACTCAAAGTTTCTCAAGAAAATAAATAATCACTGTGAAGTTTATTCAGCAATATTGCATGTGAAATTCATACTTGCATACATACATAAAAAAAACATACTTACATGATCCATGATAATGCTCTTACAACTGGAAATTACTGCATTTAGAGAATATACGAAATATGGTAAATATTGATGAGCTTCTTATTCTTTTTAAAGTAACATATTTTTATTTGAAAGAAATAAAATTAAATAGTATAAATATGTGTATATTGCTCTAAGACAAGTAGAAAACTAAAAACTACATCATTTCAGAAAAAATATTTGGTCTATAAAGACCAGTTAAAGAAACCTGAGTCAGTGACACTAAGGTGTTCTGAGTGAAGCTCTGCCTCATTGACAGACTCCAAAAAAAAGAATGTGACTCTGCTGAGATAAGTGCCACATAATCTGTATGTATTTTCAGTCAGTTTTATTGTTTTGTAGACCTGAGGTTTGGCTCCTCAGTATTCCTGAGTGTAATCTTCTTTTTTTCAAATTACATACCTTCTTTCCCATAAGTGCATGAAGACATAGAATTTTGTCAATGAAAAGGTTCTCATCACACTTTTTTTGTGACCCAGTTAAAGGTACAGGGAAAGCAAAGAATCACTGCTTCTAAACTGATTCTATTGTCATGTGGGCTTTTTCTATGCATGTTAATATATTGTCATTAGATATAGTTATTGTTCTCTCTCCAGATAATTATATCACTTAAGGTGTCCTTGCCGATAAGATATAACCTAAGTATGCAAAAATGAGAGAGATGACTGTAGTAAATAGGTTGACAGATGTAAGAGATTTATATCATTTTTCTTTTTGAGTGGGTCTTTCACTGATGAGCAGGTTGTTGGGTGCAACATTGTGTAATGCGGTGTAATATGAAAGGGACACTCTTCACAAGAGGCCTGAAATCTTGAATTTATTAGGAGAAAATGCTTCATGCCAGATCCAACAGCCTTAGAGAGGTGAGGCTGCTGCTGGTGCTTGTGCTGTCTCTTAGCTTAGCAACGATTTTCTCTGCAAAACTGAACTAAGGTAGTTCAGTTACACTGCACTAAACTAATCCTTGGATCTCTGGCAGCTGAACAATTACAGGTTTTCACTGGGTACAAGGCCAGGTGACCAGAATCATATTTACAAACCGGGAAATTATTAAATTAGTTCTTAATTAATAAATTCAGCTTTTTAGTAGATTAAAAAACTGCTGAGGAATGGAAGAGAGTGAAGGTGCAGCAGCACCATAAAATCCGTGCGTGCAGCTTGATTCCCAACACAAAACCCAAGATCCTGAACAAAGCAGTGAATTTAATTCTCAGCATGAGGTATGACAGAGTACTGCTCAAACACAAAATGCACATCTTCAGCTAAGGACAGGGTTACCACTTTCATCTTCTAAAGAAAAAAAGTTCATGTAGCTACTGCTGAAGGGACCAGGAAATTTGTATAGCATGATTTTGAGCCCATAGAAGTATCCTTACATTGCCTTTTAGCCACATATGAAATATTTCACAATATATTGAAGTTTTAGTCCATAGTTATAAACAGTCATGAAAAAGGGAGAGCTCAGGGCTACAGATTTTTTTTCATGTAATGGTTACAAAGTTTGAAGTCTAGAACAGCTTCTCAAAACATTTTACCAGTATTAATCAATATAATTTTACTGATTGACAAAGCTACCACAAACTCAAAAATAAAAGTCAACGTAGAATGTGTGGACAGATGAAGCATATGGTAGACACTGGTACTCAAATTAGCATATTTTACCTTTGTTTCAGATAAGATTGGTTTTATCAGATGCATATGTGATAAAAGAATACTTTTTGAGTGTTGTGTCTCCTCCTGGGGAGGTCTCCTTGGGAGACCTGGGCTGTTTTGGCAAGCACCCCGCCAGCAGTAGGTCCAGGGAGGTGAACCTTCCCTTCTCTTTGGCGCTTGTGAGACCTCATTTGGAGGACTGTGTCCAGTTCTGGGCTCCTCAGTATCAGACCAGAGTCCTGCAGAAGGTCACAGAGTTGGGGAGAAGACTGAAGCGCCTGGCATACAAGGCTGAGCACTGCCTCTGCTCAGCCTAAAGAAGGGAATTCTCAGGGGAGGCCGTATTGCTACCTGATCTGCTATATGGTGGAGCCAGGCATCTCCCAGCAGGATACAATGAAGGGGTGAGAGGAAGCAATGTGGTCTGGAAGATGGGGAATGCCACCTAAATGCAAGGGAAAAAATATCATGAGGGTGATCACATGCTTGAAGAGGTTGCCCGGAGAGGGTGTAGAGTCTTCATCCTTGCAAATATTCAAAACCATTAGCATGACTGTGAGCACCTTGCTGTAGTTGACTCTTCTTTTCAGCAAGGTACTGTCTGCTCGAAGTCCCTTACAACCTATCTAATTCTAGGATTCTTTGATTCTAGCTTTATAGCCACCTTATATTCATACATGTTCATATATACTCATAAGTGTATAAGAGTCTATAAATCTACAATTCTCCTGTTCTCCATTGTTTAAGCAAAGTTCTGGCATCTCAGCCTAATGCAAGAGACTTTGCTTATAGCAATCACCCACACAAAATTTTTAGGAATGCCAGAATATGACAGTGTAGACCCTTCCTTGCTGCTGTTCCAAGAAAACTCCTGCAGGCAGTCATAGAGGCTTCATGGCACAAAGAATTGTTGCACACACTTTGCCTAAATGAATGCTGCTTGAATCCATACGTGGTAATATTTGTAACAGGACTGTATGAACAAAGCGCACACCCTTGCCCTGATATATATTTTGTCTATCCTCACTTTTTACTGGCAATAAAACTCTGTTCTGAATGTTAGTAAAATATGCAATCAGTCACTCTTCAACTTACAGCACATTCCTTGAATTGGAAAAGTAAATCTGATTTTTTTTTGTTCTAGAATATCTGCATATAATGTTATTTTTCTTGACATCTCTTATTTTTATTATTGTTAATTGTAGACATGTTCTGACCCATTTGATATCTTAGTCCTACACAATGGCAAGGCAAATTATCTTTTAAGCTAGTGCCAATTTTTGTCTAGATCCAATAATTAGAGATAATGATTTCTGTGAATTTCACAGGATAGGGAAAAAATGTTATATTACATTAATATGTGATAATGCTATTGTTGTCTTGGGACAGTGATGAAATCAAGCATGGTTGTTACCCTAAACAGTCATTGTGTAACTAAAGAAGTTTCTTTTTTGAATAGATAACATGAAAATTTTTACTTTCTTAAACTTTAACCTCTGTATCCTAGCTACTTGTATACAGCTGATTTGATAATGGCATTTTAAACTCATCTCTAATTCACGAGGGATTGAAAAACCTGTTTCAGGAAACCTCAAACCTCTCAAAATTCATTGCTATGACATTTCCCAATTGGACTGAACTTTAAGACGTTTGTAACACATTGTAAATAGTGAAAGGAAATCTGATCTCCTGCACTCCAGAGTGACTCTTAAAATTAATGAAGCTGAATATTCTGTGAGCAAGAGCATAATTTGTCCAAGTGTCCCAGTGAATGCAAACTGTAAACTTTTTTCTTGTGAAGATTTAGGAACTGTGATATGAATAAAATATGTGCAAAGAAAGAAATGGGATACACTTACATTTTTTTTAACATAATATAAAACTGAGTTGTTCTTTTCTGACTACTGAATGTTAAATTCATTATGTCAGCCAAATGAAGTCAGAATATGTATTCAATCAATGTCAAAATATAACAGACACTATAAACTCTCTTTATTTGAATAAGAAAATTTCATCTGCTTATCACCACAAGATGAAAACAAAACATAGAATTCAGCAGTTGAAGCCAAATTCTACTTCTGGAAATGAACTTCAGCACACATTAAAGGATTTTTTTTTTTCCTGTAGCAGGCACTTTTTGTATATACCAAAGAAATTCAAGAACATCTTTCTCTGACCTTTTTCATAGATTAAATGCAGTGAAATAAAATGTGTTATACAAGATATTGACTGCAAGCTGAAATTCTTGCATCGATGAATTTTCCATTTAGTAGTATAGTCTGCTTTCTTACTGAAGCTATAACTAGTGAATTTCTGTTATATTTCTGAGTGCTTCAAACATTTTTGAGATTAATAATAAATGAAATATTTATGTGATGGGGGGATATCCTAGTACAAATATTATAGCTTATGTAAGGACTCTCTTAGGTAAGGACTTTCTTCTATGGAACTTTTAATTCAGAGTCTTTTTTTTTTTTTGCAAGAAAATTAAATTCAGGTATATCATTCAGAGGTTTTTCTTGAATGAGAAATATAGAAATTATTGCCTATACAGCTCACATAGCTGATACTTCATTAACTATCATATTTCCATTGATTTTAACTAAATTGCAGGAGTTGGGCTGTTCAATTTGTATTATCTATGAAGGTATTTAATACAGAATTGAGTTTGAGTGTAGGAATCCTTCATGAGCATCTGTCTTTACCTCTGCTGAGTCTGCATCACTTCAGTATGTGTTTTGGTTTCCATATGTTCTTACTTTCAGATACGGCATATGAGAAAAAAATAATGCCTTGGAAATGCTTAATGAGACTATACTCTTTCACTGTCTACACATACATATAGAAGAACCTTTTTTTTCCATCTAACTTAACAATACAACTAATCTTAAGATAAGTTGGTTGTTCTGTTGATAGGTAACAAAAGTAGATATTAGCTGTTTTGAAAACATAAGATGCATTCACCTAACATCTAACAAACAGCAGAGAATGAATTTCTATGTGGAGGCTTGATCCTGTGCAGAACTGACATTTCAGATGATAATGACTTCAGTAACCTCATCTTTTTCTGTTAAGACATAAATATATAACCGGAGGAAAAAAAAATACAACTATTAATACTGTAAAGAACTATGTAAAATTAAAAATTATCCTTAATAGTTTGAAAACCAAAAGTAATGTATTTAATGGATTCATTAGATCTAAAATGCACATCTGGAAGTATTACTCCGTTGTCTCAAAAAAACCATTCAAGGTATGAATGTGTGAGTGACCTGTTGCAATAAAAGCACAATATATTCTTGCAACTCTATGAAAGAAGTGACAGCTTGGATCAAAATATGATTTGCTTTTGCCTTAAGAATTTCTTCTAATGTGTTTCTCAATCTTACCACATTACAGATGAGGAAAACAGTTATTTGAATGGATCAGAAGAGATCTCAGATTCTATAGCCTCACTATCCTGTGTAGGAAATGTATTAATTAAGACTTTGGTAGGGTGGAGGAAGGAAGACGGAATCTTCATTCTGCCTTTTGAGACAGAAAAATAGCAGTTATTTGACTTGAGAATTTTGGAAACTGGTTTTCGGAGAGTCAAATTTGCAGAGCTATCTTTGCAATAAAACATTATAGGAATGTACTGTTTTCTTTGAATTAAAGCAGCTGTGTCTTTCATGGGTTCCCAACATCAACTTCCAGAGTCAGTCACCTTACTCAGAGGTGCTGGAGTTTCCACTCTAGTCTTAATTAGTCAAATAATCAATCATAGCATTTGGTAGTTGCGTGAACTTTGTATATTTCCTACCCAGGACTGAGTTGCTTTTTGTGTAAGATGGAGATAATATTCTTGTTTTGTGTGCATGGTTCAAGGATTAATAAATGTCTGACTAGTGTTCTGAAAGGTATAAGAAGAAAGTTCTGCATTGTAAATATTGGTATTACTCTTTGGCAATATTACATACAAATTAACATCACAAAAATGGGAGGGAAGAGTGTAAGTCTGTCTCTGAAATTCAAGTTAATTACTTTGGCTACTTGCTTTTCCTGAATGTCCGGAGCCTTGGCAATTTTCTGCAGGATACACCTAGCCCAGAATTTTAAACTTCGACTTCAGTTGTGTGGGATTTATGAATTTAAGATTCACTTTTAAATACTTGTTAGGAAATGGTTTATGAGTTGTTTTTTTTTTCTCTTTCTGAAACAAACCAACCAACCAACCTAGTGGAAATCAAAGAGATATTTTGATGATCAACTTAGTGGAAAAATTTTATAAACCAGGTTTTAAATGAGTACTTCCAAAATGGTTAGACACTGGAGAGATTATTTGTTTGGAACTTATCTGGCTTGTTGCTAGAGCTTGTGTGACAGGGACACACCAACATGTTAATGTGGAGGTGATGCGAGAGGGCTTTCTCTTTATTCTAAACAGATCAGCCAGAGACACTGGAGGGATCACTGATTTTTCAGGAACAAGTAGAAACCCACCTTTTTAGTCCTTGTTTTCATCTTTTGTGACTTTGAAGGTCATCTGTGACGTCTGAGTTCTAACCAGACTCCTCCAGAGACCAGAGTGAAGAAATATTGTTGCCCTATTGCATTTTCATAATATTAAGACAGCAGAACTCCACTTCAGTGTGATTGCTGTCTTGACTAGCAGACCATGTTGCTATTTTATTATTACCAGAAAACCTCACTCATTCAGACTAATGACTGAGAAACCCGTTGCGAGTTACTGAAATATGCAAGCTGGTCAAGCAAAGAAGGCTAACCCTCCCTTTCTCAAATACAAAGTGCACTTGATTCATTGATCTGTAACAAATGACTTTAAACTGATTTTCCTAACTTCAGAAAATGGAANAGTAAGTTAGGAATGAAACATTTTCTTAGAATTAATGACAATTAACTGTCACTCTATTGCAAAACCTCATGGGAACTGGAAACTAGCAGACATTTTTCAATACTAATTAGAAATGAATCTTTTTCTCCAATCTCAGAATAAACTGCTGATTTTTCCTCACTAGCTCATTTAAAACAGAATCGAAAAGAGAGATTTATCAGTGCCCTCATTACTGCACAACTGTTCATCCTCTACTCCAGCACTTGAAAAAGGAAAACAATAAAAGCAGGCAAAGCTACAAAAAATGTAGCAAACTAACTGTGACATTTTCATTTAATGTACTTTTCCTTCCAC
>VXBO01002399.1:59789-73569 GCA_013400135.1 Rhinoptilus africanus
TTCATTGATCTGTAACAAATGACTTTAAACTGATTTTCCTAACTTCAGAAAATGGAATGGGATTGCAGTAGACTGACAATGATTTTTTTTAAAAATCTCAGGAGGAAAAGAAACACTGTAAACAGGATGAGTACATGAGCATAAGACTCTGTGTGAATATTTGTTATGAACAGTGCAGAAGGCTCACACACATCATTAAAAAATTACAGCACAGGCTTGTAGCTGTAGAATTTGCATTGCTCTGNTAAAAGCAGGCAAAGCTACAAAAAATGTAGCAAACTAACTGTGACATTTTCATTTAATGTACTTTTCCTTCCACAGAGTTAAACCAGGTGGACTCCTTCCCTGCTACAAGGAACACCTCGACCTGCCTTGCGTTCCTTTTGTCACTCATTTATTTTGCCTATAAACAGGATGCTACTCATAATCCTCCCTCAAAACAATCTCTTATAAAAAGCTGTGGTGTTTTGTTTTTTTTAGTTTAGTTTTGTTTTGTTTTGCTTTCCCACACATGGGAAAAGGTTTCCTGGGTCAAGAAAATCATCTTCACTTTAGACTCGGGTAGTTCTCAGTTCTGCAGCTGCTGTTTTCCTGAGGCTCTGGGTTAACCTACAGGAACCACGAGCTGTTGTCAACCTTGCTGTCTGTCTGTCAAATTAAGAAACACGGAGTTCCATCCTTCACTCCTGTAAGAAAATGGTCCTTTTGAAACTGACGAGACTAAGTGATAAAATATCTGACATTATTTAATGAATCTCATCTAAATATTCTACCATATTTTCCTGCTAATAGTTTTATCCTCATATAAATGATTTTACAGCATCATGCCTAAAACCCCTGGAGCGCTTTCTGCCCATTAAAAATAAAGGGAACTGTTTATTTAGATATACAGTGCAATGCAGTCTTTTATCTGTCTAAAACAGATCTTGCCAACACTGTCAACATTATCATATAATATTGTAAGAATTATCTCCTGCTACTATATGTCCGTTATCCATAAAGTCCTGGTTCCTGTAGACATGTACATATATATGTGTTAATTCCCAGTTATCTGTACACACATATGTATATACATACAACTAGGTGTAATTCTAACTGTGCACTAAACATTGAAAAAAATATTTTGAAAACATAGTTTAAATTTACTCAAAAGAAAAATAATAAAAGACCATATACCCATAATATATTATTTTATTCAGTATAGATGGAAAACTAAAGCCAAATACAATTCAAAAGTTTCTCTTAATGCTTTTATTCTTTTTTCTTTCTATTTTCTTTTTTATTAATGATCATTTTTCTTTTGGGGCTGGGAAATACTTTGGTTTAATGAGATCACAAGAAATACAAGAATCTTCACAGACATGTACAATTTCTAATTAAAAAAATAATAGAAAATCCAGTCATAAATGTTTCTTTTTAAAAAATAAAGTTTAGTAGAACTGAAGAACAATACAGATTACTTGCTGAAAGGAAGGGTCAACTAGAGGAAGCTGCTCACAGCTGTGACCTCCTGAGTTTTGAATACCTGCAAGGATGAAGACTCCACAATGTCTCCTGGCAAACTCTTCAAGCATGTGATCCCCCTCATGATATTCTTTTTTTCCCTGCATCTAGTTTGCATTCCCCACCTTCCAGATTGTCCTTCCATCATGAAATATGGATCCCCTGTTTTCCAAGAATTTTCTCAGATTCCAAATGAACTGAACCACATGAACCAGTTTTCCAACTTAAAATTCAGCAGCTTTATGTTTCTGTCTTTTCCCAGGTTTTACAAAGCACAAGAATCTAAATACCAAGGTTTTTGCCTACTTCTTGTCTATGTGAATCCAGAAATTAACTTATGTAAAAGACACATTTAAAGGGGACTAATGATACAGAATTTCTAGACTGAAAATACGTGTATTAACCAAGAACAAAGATTGCAGCTCCTGCATGTTCATCAAAATTAAATGAACATTTTCTTTTCTACAAATTCTTCCTTTAGTCTATGCATGTATACACGCATACCAACAAACATGCATGCCAAAACAACCTTACAAGCAAGAATAAGATATTCATACAGTAACTCTTATTCTTCAGTAAATATGCATATATGCATATATTCAATAAATGCATATATATATATATGCATACTACATGAGAAGTTTATTTTTGTTCAACATAAAATCTCCTGCAGTGTTTAAGAACATACTAGTTCATCACAGGGAGTCAGTGAAATTTATGTACATTTCTAAGAACATTAGAAATCCAGAGAAATAGGTTATGTGTTTTTTTTTAAATTTACTTCATCATTGGCTACTAACCTTTATATTCAATTTCCTTTGTTGGCTGAAAATTGTCTTATTAATCCATTATGTCAGAAGTATAATTCCTTCCTGGTTCCTGAACAAATTATTCACAAAGAGAATAAATTAGAATGCTTCTGGGGGAAAGATCTGCTTTATAAGCAACCCAGATACCTAATATATTAGACCTAATTAATAAGACTATCTAAAGCACTGCAAACTTTAAGTTACATTACTAGATATGCTTTTGTTTCTACAGAAGTGCTCAATGTAACAGAAGTGCTGGTGTCCTTTAACCACGACTGGGTTCACTGTGCAAAAATATCCCAGAGAGGAAATAATATCTTCCATAGTCTAATACCTTCTCCCCGCTTCACACATAAATTACAGAAAAAATATCTAAGTAGAGGGGCTAAGGAGGCAATTGTCTGATATAGGTCTAATTTACAGTGATGTCTTTTACTACAACTGTAGCAAAAGTGAATACCATGTTCCTTTTCACTTCGTCTCTCTCTCTCACAGCTGCTAAAATAGTGTCTGTTTGCTTGAAGTTTCTTTTAGAGATTCTAAGACCATAAGGAGTCAAAGAGGGATGGGTAAAATGGCATGGCAATTTATGGCTAGTAGTCCTATTATGGGTAAAAAAAAATAAAATACATATTTCTGATCAAGAAAGTAGGATCTTTAACATGACACATTTCTCTGACACTATCAGGAAATGATTGATTTTGCTTTAAAGATTTTGAGTTCTGCTTCCCAGAGCATTCGAAGACATCTGGACACATTCTGGACACATCTGAACACTGGATATCTATCACTTAAAATGGGATAGTTTTTATCTTTTTGACCTGCCATTTCCAAATCACAGACTTGGTCTCCCATATCTTAAGATAAAAAAAAAATCTGCCCAGTGATGCTTCCTATAATTTTGCATTAATACATGGCTCTGCTTAGTGGGAAAACCTACAGGAAGTTCTGGAATTGAGATTAACTCCTGAACCTAAATAATGTCAAATTGTAGAAGTCTTATCTCGTAATGCAGCTCTAAGGAATATTCGAATCTAACTTCATCTTGATAAGACAGAAACTAATATTTTTAACTTTTCTGTTTGGAATATAAAACAATAATCATAATTCCATATAACATAATCAAAACATTTTGACTTTACTGGAATATTTTGGTTTGATAGGTCATACTTTAAAATTATATTTTGCTATAAAAATATGCAGTATTTCAACTGATGGAAATAAATCATTGAGTCGTATCCCATTCAACTGGGAAGAAATCAATGCAATCTTAAGAAGAAAAAATGATTTTAGTTTATCAAAATTTCATGAACAAAAGAAAGAAACGATCTGTCAGAATATTTTAGAAAAGCTTTTGTAGAATATAGTTATTGGCAACATGGCAAGGCAACTGCTTGCCTCTATGATACCTTAAAAGTATAAGAATTCAGTTGTATTTTAATTCTTTATGAAAAACTTTTTATTTTGTTCTGAGTGAAAAGTAGTAAACCTTGACTTTCGTTAATGTGTGTAAAAGTGTAGAAGACGAACTGTGATCTACCTTTGTGCATAATGTAAAAAATATTCCAGCAACCATTCTGGCTTTTGTGTGGTTACGATGAACATTTTTTGGTCCGACTGGAAAGAATTGAGAACAATCATGATGTATATGATGGAGTAGTCTCCAGTGCTGCTGGTTTTATCCCATCATCTTTCGTAGAACATATGATGTTTTATGGTGCATCTGTGGGAAGAATTCCAGGTCCTCTGAATCTTTTGAAATTATTTTCCTTTGTAGTCTAACACAATCTGGTTTAGCCAGTACTTTCTCTAGCAAGTATTTGTTTCATTTTTACCATATGAGTTCATTGGAAAAAGGCTTTTGCATTTTGTTTAATGTTTTATTAGTTCAGATAAAACTAGACTCTGCCTTTAGATAGAACTAGACTCTGCCTTTTACATGGTCAAACTGATAGACAAAGGTAAGATGATTTTGGGACAAAAGCCATCTTTAATCCTGTGTAACAACAGCAACAAAATAATTATAATTTTAAAAAATATAAAGGAAATTTTATTATTAATACTTTCATTTGCTTGGTTGTTTGGTTTATTTTTGCTTTTGAATTGCAATCTCTAGGTAAAACCAGCATGAAAACAAAGTGAAAGGCTGGTGAGCCTGTCTCACACAGGATGATTGTTAGAGAACCTAGGAGAGTGGTCATAAGAAGGGGATTTATTTGTTGCGCGTATAGTGTGACTAAGATGGCCAGACAAGGAAACAGGGCAAAGCTGGACACCATCTTTGTATATTTGTATTTCTTCCTTTTAGTTATTCAGTGTAAGTTTTGCTTAGGGATCCTGTTGGAAAGGACTGATCTCCCACATTGCTGGTTGGTTAACATCACCAACCGAGTGAAGCTGATACACGCAGAGGCTGGGACGTGCACAGCAATGACACCATGTACATGCTTAAACTCAAGCCATGACAAGGATGCTTTGCAAGCCAAGACTGCAGAGTAACTGAGGTCCACTAATGGGATCTGCCATTCTCTGTTTTCCACAATTGCAGAGCTCTGCAAACACAAGTCCTAACCATTTGTGTGCCTACAAAACAACACTTTATATCCTCCAAATATAAAGAGTAAGAGGCTATATCTAGTCCTCTTCTTCAAAGACATTAGGGTATCAGCTCCAGCAATGAAGAAAAGGATAAGATGGGACAGAAGTGAATGAAGAAAACAGGCCAAGAATTTAAGTGGAAAACTGCAAGACATGTTTGTTTCCTTAAGCACTAAGGAAAATAATTCAGAAACAGCTTCTCAATATTAGCTTGGGCAAAATGTTGAACAAACTGATTTTTAAAACAAAGCTTGAAAAATTTATAACAGTAGTTGCATGTGTAGTTTTCCTCAATAATACAGACTGGGTTTGGTGAACCAAAAAGTTTCTTAAGTCTTACATCACATGAAAGCAATTAATTTCAATTCATTTTCTCTTAAATTGTATATTCAATCAATATTGGAATATATTATTCTTCTGAAGCATATATTAACTGGAAACCTTTAAAAGATTCCCCGGAGTATATGATTTTGAATGATGCACATTAGTATTCCATTGCTAAAAGTACAGGAAGGTCACAGTCATAGATGTTTGTTCCTCCATGTCCATGTCTTTCTATGGATTATTTAATCTTACTTTTTCTTTCAAAAGAAGATCAGATAAACATTTGTCGCACTAATGTTGGAAGAAATAATGTAAATTTATGATATACATTCTTCTGATTTCAAACTAAGGAAATATACTTTTTTGGGGAAAAAAACCCAAAATTAAGGGTTTCATAATACAAAATCTATTTACTTTTCTAAAGTTTCTTCTGTTAAAGATGTAAAGTCTTCCATTTTACATTTTACACTTTATTGTTAAATTATACTTTTTAAAGGCAACTATAGAAGGAGATTTTAGCAGTGTAGCAATGTAACACAACTGACTTATTTATGTTCATAATTGTGAAAATATTAACAAATAATACTATATATATTTAAGTTTACACGTAACAATTTCAAATGTATTAATGCATGATTTAAGAAAGTACAGTCATTTATTTCTCCCCCATATCCAAATGTATCTCATGATCAGTCCAGACGTAAGAAACCACAGTGCATGTTTTCTTGACGGTGTCTTTGATAATTGCTGATAGCATTCTCATGCTGTCTGGGGATAGTTCCTTGGGGACTCAGTCCACAGAATCTGTTTGTCTAGTTTGACTTTGCTGATCCTAACAAGAATGAATTCCCTTAGCACTGGTGAATGTATAAATACTGAGGCCTGTCTAATCTGATCCTGCATGCAAACATGAACTAAGATAATTTTTGTACAGAACAATTATGTTTCTTAAAAAGAAATCATAATTCATTATATAGGTCTTTTGGTGAAGTCTCATGAGTAAAATCTCAGTTCTTTTCATCATAGCAGTCTAAACATGGAAAAATTTGGACTAGTTACTCAGCTGTGTCTGATAAAACCTGCAGTTGAATTTTTTAGGAGTCTAAGTTTCAGCAGGGCTTTAGAACAGTAAAGTGTTCTGCACAAAATTCTAAAATACTTGTATTCATTTGCTAAGTGAGTGTGGGTCATATTTAGAAAGGTATAAACCTTTGTCTGTCTGAAGCACGAGGTGATTGTTAGCAAAAATGTAATTGCACACAGTTTTGTGACTATCACAGATCTCTGTATACTGCAGACTCTGATTTGAGTAAGGCCTAAGATATTAAAGAGCTCTCAGAAGTGTCCCTTCTGAAAGACTTGAAGGATTTAGACCTGGAAGCTACATATAGATCAGTCAACATATTTTTTGTCTCTGGGCCTTGTTTGTAGAGCCAGGGGACAAGAAAGTCTGCTGGTTCTGAAATACTTAAATACAACTAATATATTTGAACATGAGATCTAGTGTCAATTTCTGTGAGACAGGAGCAAGAACAGTAAACATCACTACACAATGGAATGAGATTTTAATTTTAGAAATTATCACGGTACCTTATTAGAACTGGAGTCAGCAGAATCAATTCAATTTTGAACATTCAGTATTCCTGTTTGATGGCCAACAGGATACATAGACAGAGGAGGTAACAGTTTAAATATATAAGAAAAAAAGTTATTTTTTGTTTAACCTTGACCGTTTCTTGTGGTGTTTATCATTTGTAAAGCATAAATTGTATTTTAAAATATTTTTTATACCCCTATTTATTATACATAGAGTGCTCCTCACTCTTTGTTCTCTACTTTGGATGGAGAAACTTGACCTTCTGATTTGATATGATTTGCTCTACCCCATCATCTCATTCCGGAGAGAGTCTCTGCAAATTGAAAATCACGTTAGGAATTAAGAGGTATCAACTTGTTGAAGTGAATATCAAAACATCTTTAATATAAAACAAAATATTAATGTGCACAGGGTTTTAAAATCAGCTATAACAGCCAGAGTAGAACAACAATGTAAGAAAAACTGGGAACAGTCTGCACTGGACTATGCACTTCTATTTACCTTGTCACTTTTAGTATCATTTGATTTGACATGAAAGCTTGCATATAGCTACCTTGCAACCCCATACGAGCCTGCACTTCTTTAATGGGACTGTCTGCAACAACTGCTATGCCCAAAAGGCAAGAACTGCTGAGCGGAGTGGGCAGACTCCAGCTGGGAGGGAGCAGGCAGGTTACAGGGAGACAGCGCATGGCCCCGGCTCACTGCGGGCCAGAGCAATGCGACTGTGTGCTTCTGTTACCTGACTGATCTGTCGATTTGGATCAGTAGTGCTAGATACCAGAAGGGCAAGGCTATCACAAATCTCAAGCAAATTACAAAGATGTCCTCCAGCTGCAAATTTATCTCCCCATCTAGTACAAACAGCTCATAGTCTGGTGGCCTAGCAGTTGAGTGAGAAAACAGATGGCATGTCATCCTCATAGACATCGCTATCTATAGACAATCACTTCAAACTCATTCAGAAATTAAAGAGTATTTCCCTTTTACTGACAAAGACATATGTCTCTTCAGAAAGGAGACTGAATGGGGAATTCCCCCATTTCTAAGCCACAAGCTTCAGCAATACTAACACATTTTTTTCATATATGAAGACAAAGTGTTGGTCTTTTGACTTAGACACTTTAGAATCTGTGCAACATTGACACTCAAAGGAGTTTTGGCTCTTACTCCTTTAAGACCTTCTGAATATTTTACCAGGAGTGTATTGCTTCAGTTTTATTTCAGTTTTTTATGGTGAATACTTCACTTGTAAAAAAAAATTAAACATCAGGCCATTAAGAAATATTTGCAAGGCAGTATTTTGTAGCTAACAACTTTTTTTTCTCCCCAAAGTGACCTTTTTTAAGCTCTTTATTTGAAGATTGAATTCTAATCATTTAATGTGTTTTGTTTTACTTTATTTAAACAGACAATTAATTAAATGCAGACAATTTCAAAAGTAATTCTATTTACTTAACATCTTGAATGAGGTGTTTAAATTTCACCCAGATCTCAGAGTAGCTAAGGGAACATAGGTTTTTTTAACCTTGTCACTATGTTGGGGATGCATACCATTTATGAACGTTATCACTTGGAAGTCTTAATAGCTCTGGCTCTTACACTATTTTCCAAGATATAGTAGCTATTTACTTACCAAACAGAGATTCAGTAAAGTAGTTAACGTGGGTACAGCACTTTGAAAACTTTGACTTTTATATGAATGGTAGATAATACTTATTTGGGGCTGGTGCAAAGATACTGCGTGCTGTTGTTTTACTACTGGTTACATACCATTTGATACAATCTTGACATAAACAAAAACTTCATAAAATTTACTCTTCCTTTAAGCTCTATTGTTTCGTCTCCATTTTCTTTTTTTTTTTTTTNATTTTTTTTTTTTTTTTTTTTTGCCACCCTTTTTTCATTTGAGCATAATGTTAAAACAATGATTATCCTAGGTTTGGGAAGCTATTGTAATAGAGACAGTTTATCTAATCTCAATCTATCACTTATAGTTAAGTCAGAGAGAAATCCAAATCAGTCCATAAAGTGTGATAGCTGTTATAAAATAATATGTAGCTTGAAGTCACTTTGTGTTTTTTTCTCTCTGCACTATTCAAAGCCATTCGGTTTCACATACTGTTCACACTGATGTGTTTTATGTGACTGCTGTTTTTGTTTTCGCTTGCTTACCTTATTTTAGAGGAAGTAGATCTCAGTACCTATTCCACTTCAAATTACATTATTTTACACCTTCTCTCATCTCTTTTTGTTATATTGTGTTAAGTTTGTTCTTCACGTTTTGAAAAATGTCTGAAAATATGTGTAAGGAGACTAGACAGTGTGAGTGGAAAGGGACCTAATTTTCACAGACTAAGAGAAAAATCTTGCTTCAATGAAGTCAATAGCAAAGTTCCCAGTGATTTTAATACAGCTATTATTTGACACCATGTCTGAACTTAGCATAATAGCTTCTAAGGAAGCTAATTTTCTTATTACTTCAAAAGTCATGCCACGTTTCAAATCACTCTGCTTCTTCCTCTTCAGCTTGGATATTATGTTAAAGTAAAGACACTGAAATGAGGACACTTCTACATTTCAGAATTTGTTAGGAGGGTATCCCAACACCCATAATGCGCAACACTACTAGTTATTCCTTCTTAAATATGATTATACATAATTTGACCTAACAGACTCCTTCTACGTTTACTTCTTTTTATAAATATATGTAATTGAGAGATTTTGCAGAAAAAGAGGAATATGAATGCTAAATAGTTTACCTAATTTCATCTTGGATTAAATTTGTGTGATGAGCTGAAAGTACTAGTTTAAATATGCTGGGTTTCAAGTGTCACTTCGGTATGTATCTGAAATAGAATCAAACGTAAAAGTTTTATTCAATGCAGCTTTATGAACTTCAGCAGAGTTTATGTAACTGGATTCATGTTTCACTGAATCAGTTCTTATATTGACACAGTATCAGACACACAGGCTGGTCAGGTGCATTTTACTCTGTGTTTTTCTGCAATCCCACCCGCAACACATCTCAAAAAAATTAATTGGAGAATGACTTAAAAAGCATTATTGATGGACAATCATAAAGTTCAAGTACTTTAATTATCCTTCTTTGGAACATTTTAGGAAGAGAGCATTGTTGTTTTCGGTATAATTAATATTTAAATTGTCTTTACATTAAAACAGCGTAATTTCAGTTAGCAGCTAAATGCCCGTGTTAAGAAGAACTAATATAAAAAATTATTAAATTTGGACAACGGTTTTAACATAAAACGTGAACCATGCCAAGAAGATCATGCAATACATAGCACTAAGTTTTTAATACTTACTTTAACCATAAATATCCTCTTAGTGAAAAGTCACAGTGAAAAGTCAGATATCCAATCTGTGATATAAAATTTGATTGTCATTAATCCTTGATTCCTACAACAGAAACATGCTAAACTGAAGCTTGTCCCAAGGACAGGCTATAGGAAGGTTTGTGCATTCACCTGTATTTATCTATAGCAGACTCAGTTAAACGTTGTGCTTAGTGAGCAAGAACTTAAATTTCATCATGCAGTTAACTGTCTTTGCTTTCATGAGAAGGTGCAGGCAAGCTTTCTGTAGTTAGATACTTTAACTCCATTTGTGGTCACTGTGGCTTTCAGACACTGCTCTTCTTCCTTCTGCTACTGAGCTGTCTCCTCCTCAATTTTCTCTTCAAAGGAGAAGCAAACTGAGTGGAAAGCACACATTTTTCTCACTTGGGATGCAGCAGGATATTTCTCAAATGTGGGGATGAACCAAGGAAAGTTCTTCAGGTCAGGGCTAAACATAGTGGAAAACTCCTCATACAGTGATTGGGAGAAGAGCCGACAACTAGTGAAACACTCTATATGAACAAGAAGGTTTGATCAAGAGGAGAAGGGGAGGCAGGAGTGGAAGACCGCAGAAAGCTAAGGAAAAGGAGAGAGGTTGACATGTTACTGCATATTTGCATGTTGGATTCTATAAATCTTCACTTGTGTGATTCCTGGGAAGACTTAATTAAGGTAAATATTAGAGAAATCTTAGGTATTTTCAGCATAGAAATGTGACTGCAAGGAGAGACCTCTGCGTATAGGAATAAATTTGTTATTTATGAATATATAGAATGTATAAATTTAGACATTAATTTCGGAGTAAAAAATGTGCAGCGGTGAATCAGCTATTCAGGTTCTGATTGTTTCAATTAAGTAAAAATGTTCACCTTCCATGGGTTTTTTTATTGGGTTTTCACAGAAATCATATGGTCATAATGCCAAATAGTTCTAAAAAACTCTAAAGTACATACTTCTTTTCTTCTTTCAAATATTTTTAAGAGATAGAAAATATTATCTGACATTTCAAGAATTTCTAGAGATTGGAAATGAATCATTATGCAGATTTATAATTGTAAATGAAAGTAATTTGTACTTAATTCTTCTTCCTTCTGTAATTGTACTGCTTGACCAGTAGTAGACACTATGAGACATTTTCTTAGGGGTGTTTTTAAGTGTTCACACCATCACATAGCTAAGCCTGTATGAGGTCAACAAATACCATAGTTGCGTGGAATCAGAAGGAATCCACAAATTCCCTAGCAGATGAAGAAAACTCGTCCGTCAATAAATAGTGTTTCATTGGAGAAAAAAACCTAGTAGAGTAGAACATAGCTATTTGCTAGAAAAAGAAGCTAAACATCTCTGCAAAAAATGGACTTCTGTACAGTACCTGATGAAATTAAGATTAGATACCATCAACTAAGTAGAAATCAACTAGCATCATCTCTAAGAAGGCATTTTAGCTCATCTTCAAGGAGGTGATGTCAGCAGTTCAGGTGAACAAGTTTTCTAGGAAAAACTAGCTTTCGTTCAGTTTAACATACTCATATGTGCTATACTGTACATTGATCACTTCAACATGTATTGAAATATTCAGTCATTTGGAACACATTTTGAAACCTCTGTTTTTAAAACAAAAAAAAGCATATATTTTTTTTTCTGCTCCTACTAAATTTGGAGGTTGGGTGGTTCTGCAGGTTTCTGTGTTCTTTTATGGGTTAAAAATGGCTAGTGCTTCTCTATTATGTGGTTAATGCAGATTGTCCTGCCGGAAAATACAAATTTTTAGCTAAGTTATTGAGCTGGAGAGCTTTTAAGGATTCTAAATCAAGTAATTTTCAAGTAAGAAATTTAATCTTTTTTTTTTCCCCAAAAAATAGATGCTGAAAGAAACATCAGGCAAACCCTGTTCCCTGTTGCTGCTACCTTCTCTCTCAGAGGTGTCACTGACATCACTCAGCTGGGAAATCATATCTTTCTCATCTTTCTTTTGCATGTTAAGGCTTAGATATCCTTGACCAGAGGCTTTTGTTTTTCTAGATCCTCATCACTTGACTTTTTTTAAAGTGCCTTTTCTTTATAGAAGCACTCTAAAAAATGAGCTATTAGGTTATGGGAAGTACTTTTTTCATCCATTTGGTGGTTTTGAGTGAAAATGCCTGTAATCTCTGCTTTAACCTTGATGTTGTCTGGTTACGCTAATTCTCCTTTGAATGATCAGATCATGAACTTGATCACACTCCCCTAATCCCTACAGAACCCCAATCTGTTAATTGTGCTCAGGCTACATTAGTCATGTTTAATCCTTAAACATATTCCATTACAGGTCCTGAGCCCATTCTGTCTCAGATATTTCAGCACTGGACTTATTTTAAGATAGGAGGAGTATGCCTTATGGATTGGGTGCATCCAGGTGCATAGGCAGAATTTAAGAACACATCTGTAAATCATAATATGTTCCTTAGTCTGAGGTAATTCTGAGTATAGTTGTCTGAGGGGGTTTGTGACCAAAACCTGTGGCATGAAGTGAATTTATAAGTATATGCTTATTAGAACAAAGTGATCAGAGTAACCGTAATTCTTTCATGCCTCATCTAAACTGGAATTTAAGTTGTCTGAGCAAAACCGTGTTTTTACTTTCTGAAATATTACAGGATCTGTAATTACCAGTAAGTAGCTGTCAGATCCTGTCTCTCTCTCTTTCTTTCAATTCTAAAACAAAACTGTGTAACCAAAAATTTGGATTAAATCACGATTACTACTGTCAATTTGGTAGAATTGAGAATTTTGCCATGCTTAGACTGTTATCCTGCCCTACCAGTCCCTACTGTGTACTTAGTCTTTTTTTAATCTCGGTAACTTACTCAGAAATAATATGAGCTTGTGTGTATATATATGTAGTTTATATATGTAGTGGAATATGCATAAGGATTAGATTTTTCTCTTGTGTATGTTCTTAGATAACATTTTTTTTTTTGATGTTTCACTTCTAAGATATATTATGTAAGATACATAATATATAAACCCCTTTAGAAACATATTCACTCTTCCTTCCTGTGAATGTAAACTTCTGCTTTATGGTCTATTTTTCCACTAACAATGCATATGAATAGCTATTTGTTATAAAGGTATTTGTAGTTCTCATTTTGCATACCTTGCAGTGTTAAATACTGATCGCCATGTTGACTGAACATAATAATAATATTCATAATTATAATTTAGGTAACATATGACTGCTGCCATAATCAGACAGCCATCTTAATCCTTAAGTGTGAAAATCTATATGATTTTTCCTTCAAATTAAATCCATTTATATTAAGCAAGGTTATTTTCTATTCAGAAAATTGAAGAATATTTCATATAGAAAGTAATTGTTCACAGAAAGCTATCAACATTTTTCATAAGTAATTAATTGATGGACTTTTGTGTTTGCACTGTACCTAGCAGTTAACTCAGTAGGACCTCAATCTTGATAGGGACATAGGCTTGACAGCAGTATAAATATTTTATCATGTTAATTAAGTGTAAAAGGAGGGAGTCAAGAGTAAACTCATTGTGTAAGGAGTATGTTAGATTGGTGCAAACAGGATTAATCTGAAAATATATCA
>VXBO01002399.1:75915-93296 GCA_013400135.1 Rhinoptilus africanus
ATGCCTCATCTAAACTGGAATTTAAGTTGTCTGAGCAAAACCGTGTTTTTACTTTCTGAAATATTACAGGATCTGTAATTACCAGTAAGTAGCTGTCAGATCCTGTCTCTCTCTCTTTCTTTCAATTCTAAAACAAAACTGTGTAACCAAAAATTTGGATTAAATCACGATTACTACTGTCAATTTGGTAGAATTGAGAATTTTGCCATGCTTAGACTGTTATCCTGCCCTACCAGTCCCTACTGTGTACTTAGTCTTTTTTTAATCTCGGTAACTTACTCAGAAATAATATGAGCTTGTGTGTATATATATGTAGTTTATATATGTAGTGGAATATGCATAAGGATTAGATTTTTCTCTTGTGTATGTTCTTAGATAACATTTTTTTTTTGATGTTTCACTTCTAAGATATATTATGTAAGATACATAATATATAAACCCCTTTAGAAACATATTCACTCTTCCTTCCTGTGAATCTAAACTTCTGCTTTATGGTCTATTTTTCCACTAACAATGCATATGAATAGCTATTTGTTATAAAGGTATTTGTAGTTCTCATTTTGCATACCTTGCAGTGTTAAATACTGATCGCCATGTTGACTGAACATAATAATAATATTCATAATTATAATTTAGGTAACATATGACTGCTGCCATAATCAGACAGCCATCTTAATCCTTAAGTGTGAAAATCTATATGATTTTTCCTTCAAATTAAATCCATTTATATTAAGCAAGGTTATTTTCTATTCAGAAAATTGAAGAATATTTCATATAGAAAGTAATTATTCACAGAAAGCTATCAACATTTTTCATAAGTAATTAATTGATGGACTTTTGTGTTTGCACTGTACCTAGCAGTTAACTCAGTAGGACCTCAATCTTGATAGGGACATAGGCTTGACAGCAGTATAAATATTTTATCATGTTAATTAAGTGTAAAAGGAGGGAGTCAAGAGTAAACTCATTGTGTAAGGAGTATGTTAGATTGGTGCAAACAGGATTAATCTGAAAATATATCAAAGAGATGTAGAACATGAAGATAAGAAATAAAAATAGAAATAGCTATTTGAGGTCAATGTTATACTTTCACATACTGAAATTTAAGTAATGTCCTCCCAGTATAGTGAGGTATTAAACAGTTGCAGCTATTTAATATTGTAGGCAGCTCATTAAAAAAGTCCTAGTTCTGTAATATTTCACAGTAGGGAAGAATGCTGGCAAAATGTGACATTAGAAAGGACTGCTGAGAGACTGAAGGGAAGAGGAAAGGGAATATAACAGGAATTGAAAAGTAGGTTATTAACAAGAATTCTCAGTCCGTTCATTTACAGGAAAATACACAGATATGTCTTATACTTAAACCTAAAGGTTTCTTACGAACGTGCAATGGTAAAAAAAGTATTAGAGAAAAATTAATGAATAAAGTAGATTAAATTAATGGCAAAGAACTGTTAAGGGACTTTTAAAATTATTTTTACCTTCACAGTTCAGAGAAGAAGTTTGAATATTTCACAAAAAAGAAAATTTTCATGTTGAGATTCATTAGAGGGTGGTAGTGAATGGGAATATTACAGGTACCCTTGGACAAGTAATACTAGGGCCTCTCAAATGGCAGTATAAAACATCTATGTTTAGACAAAATAATGAGCCTTTATTCAATTAAGTTTAGGAAGTTATTCAGCTGAACAGACACCAGGTGTCTACCGCAGTTTGAGCAGATTCTCCACAAGAATGCCCTGCTTTTACTAAATAACAGTACAAGTCAGTTGGGTGTCTGAGGATGCCTGAGATATCCTGGATTATCTCTGGTCAGATGGCCTTTACCTGCCAGTCCAGAGAGACACAAAAGAATATTTTATCCTATCTGCCAGCCCTTTGCAGAGCTCTCACATACCTTAGGATATCTCAACAGGCACTAGCTGCCTCTGTTAAGGGAGTATATGAAGCCATAGATCACCTCTGACAGTAAGGGGTGCCTGTAAAAGAGCTCACATATACACAGTAAATCTACATTGAAAGATACTAATCTTGAACTGCATCCCACTCCAGCTACCTAGACACCTACCTTTGAGCTAGCTAGTTGGATCACAAGTCCTTTGCCTAATCACGACAGCACAAAAGCACATGAGATACCCTAGGTTATCTGGGAGAGGCTTGACAGATTGGACACTGAGGCTGTGGTCTTGTGGAGGGGGATAAGGTAGGATATTCAGAGTACCGCCATGGCATTGGTCATCTGGGTTGGGGCCAACATATTGAACATCTGAACTCCCTTTATAGCTACGTGATAGAAATAGGCACTGCTTGAGAGTGATTTATCAGATTCTTGTGCAGATATTTGAAATAGTCCAGATGTGCCATCTTCTCCAGACTTCTAAAGCAAGTCTGGAAAACTAGGTCCAACATAAATATCTAGACTGAGAATTTTGGTTAAATGATTTTCAGTCCTCTTTGTGAAAACTTATTTTCAGAATTCCTACTTCACTTCCACTCCAGTGGAATGAAAACAGGCTGTAGGACAGCTCTACAGAGGGAACAACATTTCAATGTATTAAAATGGCAGAAAGCATTTCGTGTAGTACAAAAATTAATTACTTGTAGGTCTTTTCTTTTAAACCTTCACTGCAGTCTACAAGAAATGCATAAAACAGTAGTGAAGTCTGCAAATGTTACTTCATTAGGAGGAACAGCCAATTTCAGAATTGATTTGAAACCTCCTATCTTTGACGCTCAAGTGATATGAAATAATTATCCCTGAGGAGGCGAGCTAAAGGTAATTCATAACAACTTTCTGTTGTGAAAGCTTAGCTTGTTAAAGTTGCAAAAGAAAAAGTGACAGGACACCAAATTTGTGACTGGGAAGATTTTTTTTTCACTTTTCATACTCACTTTTCATGCAAATAGGCTTTTTCTCTGACAGAGTTCCCCAACCTGCACTGACTAGAATAGTCAGCATCTTAAACTGCATGTTGAATCATCTTTCAAGCCAATGAAATGTGATGAGGTGACCTCACTTTCATATCAGAAGACCTAGTCAGAATGAAAGAATCAAATTTCAAACAGTTGAAAGAAACTTCCATGAAAGAGTTTTCACACAAAGAACTGTGTTAAATTTAAACTACTTCATCATATATTAATTATTTCAAAAATATGTTGTTCAGGGCAAATGGACAGAATGAGTTCTGTCTTGAAAAATGTGTAAACATAAAGAATACCTATATGGGCACCAGCTCTTTGGTTATGGATTGAAACAAATGTTCTAAATATCAGGAAAAAATACTGAGGAAAGGGATGGCTAGCTGAAGACTAACCCCTAAAGGAAACAGGTTTTTTTCTGACTCTTGAACAGTTTATGTATTCTTACAGATATTTGAGTATATATATGTTGAAGGGAAAATATAATGGAGAATGATATTTCCATTTAAGATGGAGATTGGAGAACTTGTATACATTTACAATGGAAATAATTTGATGTATTGATGTCAGCTTTGGGGCTATATTGTTCTAAACTGTGGTGTTTGGGGTATTTAAAGCAGTATTTTAATGATATCAGAAGCAATGAAAGTTATATCTAATTTCTAGTTTATATTTAGGTTATGAATTTAGACAAATCATCCATTTTTTTATCTTTGTATCATAAAGGCTTATTTAATTAGTTAAAAAAANATCCAGGCTCCAAATAAAGATTTGCACAAGGTAATAATTCCATTCGAACAGATAGCAACAAGCCATGTTTAGTGACCTTTGCAATTTCCAATTACAAAGCTGTCCATTGTTGCAGTGTTTTCTTTTACTTTTCTTATTCTTTGCTTCTGTTCATTTGTCAATCAATTAAAACTGCTGTTGTCTCAGGCAATAAATTAACTGTAATGTTTACCATCCTCTTGGCACATATTTCTTTGCTAAACATAAACTAAACATTTAAACTGACACAGTCAAGCTCCCCGACGAGTTTAACTGAGATGCTGGTAGCAACTCGAATTCTACACATTGTTTCCTCTCAATCAAATCCAAACCAGCATCTACCTTTACAATTCTTTAATCCCTATTTCATCTGTACTCAATGACCAGTACTACTTGAATCAGCTCCTCATCCACCCTTAGAAATGTAGCTATCCAAAAATGATCCCGATTTATATAGCTTTTATTTCAGGCTTTTATATATTAAATATTTGAGGCTTATTTTTGTGGGGTAAAAGTAGTGAAATGACACCTGAAGACCTGTTTTCATCAGTTATGGTACCTGTAGTGCTAGTCTGATCTTTCTGCTCTGTTTTAGAGTGTACTCCTTTCTTAAGAGGGGAAACACCACCTGTGGGTCTGTGTGGATGGGTTATTTGCCCCGCAAAATTCCGTGACAGTGCTAAAATCTCACTCCTTGCTAACATGCAGTTTTTCTTTTTCATGTTTCTGTCACTGAATTTTGATTCATGTAAGCGATCACAGATTTGACTGTTTGTTGCAATAACCTAAAAGCAATATAATCAAATCTCATACTTCAGAAGATAATTAACAGCTAAATTTAGGAAGGAGTGTCCTCCCCCCATTTAATTAACCAACAAAGGTTATTCTTTGGCTCACTAATTGAAAAATCATGATGGAATCAATAGAAGAGAGTAATAGACAATTCTGTATCTATTGCTACATTATTTTGGCATTCCAGAACAGATCTTCAGCTGTTACTTTAACTACAGTCACTTTAAAGGGACTATGTTACTCTCTAATTCTGAAAGAATAAATCACTGCAATTTTCGGAGTATTTGACGCCTTACACTGTTTGGTTTTGTTTGTTTTAATGTATTTCAATAAAGTCTTTCTAAATATTTTGGGTGTAGGAAGATAATAATTTCTCTTCATTTGTGAATATTCTAGGGCTTAAGTAAGGAGAGTGTTTTAGTCCACCTAGTAGAATTTATGTAACAATGCATTTTCATTTATAATGTCAGTCTCTTGTCTTTTTGTTTACTACAACATGTAGTTTTTAGATAGATCTGGAAAAGGTGGCTTCATGTGGTGGCTAAAAAGTGGTAATAACTCAAGTGAAGAAATTCTAAACATAGAACACTGAATCACTGGGGTTTTGTCTTTCTTATTTTTGTCTTTCTTAGTTTTCAGTTCTTCGCTTTCTTTGAATGTTCTTTTATAGTGAAACTACCTTCCACGTACATTATTTTGCTTCCCTCATTCTGACATTTCTTTTCCAAGTGCCACTTGTTGTGTACCTCTGTTTCTCTGTTTCTAAAAAGAAGAAAATTCCTTGAAAATTGTAGTCACTCTGCCAATTTTTTTTTTTCTGAAAAAAAATTTGTGCTGGTTCAGTAAGAGAACAAAATCTTTTCCCTTCCCTTCCCTTCCCACCCCCACCTTTGGCCCTGCCCTTCCCTTACTCTTTCCATGACTCTCAAAATAATTATTTCTTCCTAAAATGTGACAGCAAGTTGGCATCATACAGTAGACTTTCTTACATGGTCAAAATAAATTCATCTATAGCAGAAGTGGGCCTGGAATATAGATTTCAGTGTACAGGCAGCTTTTGCATATAAATCCACGTATACAAAAAAAGTATCTTCAGATACAAAATATCAGATATTTTACTTTCATAAGATAATGATCTTTTTCTATATGTTTGTGAATAAACAAACTTTTTGAAAGGTCATCTATCCCCTAGAGTGATTAGAGTAGTTTAAAAATTACTTATGTAGCAACGATTTCCCGTGTGTTTTGCCTTTCTCTGCAAAGGCAGTGAAGAAGTAATGTTTTCCATCCCTAGGGGTTTTAAAATCTGTGGTTAACAACTTCTTTTGTATTTTGCCCTTATGGCATCACAACATATCCAATTTTCACTACCGTTTTTCTCCCTCCAGAGGGTTAGTGCTGTGCTTGAGTGAACAGCATAGAATCCAATCACTTCACATCATCATTTTACTAAATGGGTTTAGTCTGGATGATGTGTATTTCTCTTCAGAAGTCCTCCTACTTCATCTTTTGATGCAACAGAAAACAGAAACCATGAATCTGGTGTACTAGGATATCTATAAATGTTTTAGAAGTGTGTGTATATAAGAGATGCTTCAGATCATAAAAGAATAGAAATGTGTAGTAAGGTGTGACAGATACCTCTTTCTCTGTTATCAGAGTGTGCCAGGAAATGATTTTTGAATCACCGAGTCTCACTTTTGATGAAATTTTTACCAGTCAGATTTACTCTGTACCATATATTAACCAAACTTTACCCCAGTATAGCTACAATGCTCCAAAATGATACGGCTTCTCTAGCAAGATTATTCCACGGTCTTCCACTTATTATACTGTTTTTCTGAAACTCAGCTATATTTTCTGTCTTTAATTTTCTGAAATGGGGGTAACTGAATATTACTTTTGACTGCATCATTATTTAAAACCAAGGAGACATCTTTATTCCAAGGTTTTGTGGCTGCACAGATATTTTAAGCACCCTGAGCAACATGGCTGCTCTTAGGATCCCAAACATTTGTGGGAAGTGGTAGTCAGAATGCACAGGGAGTACAGATATATGGCAACATTCTTTATTCCCAGTATTGTTTTATTCTTATTGAGAAAAAAAATTAAACAGTTTATTTCAGTTGTCAACTTACGTTGTGACAGAGGTCATACATACTCAAAGCCACATAGTACTCTTCTGCTAGTGATTTTTAGGGACCAAAATCTATAAATACCACCTTGTAATAATTCTGCAGCTTTAACTCCTGCATTGTTATAAAAGGATACTTGGATTGTCACAGAGCATTCCAGGCAAGTTTATTTTTTTCCCTAGCAATGTGATTGAAAAGGAACATCACAATATATGTATATCCTGGGATTAACATTAGTGAAACAGATTTCCTGCCATTAAAATTATTCCCCAGCTAGCAAGGAGTAAGGAAATTTAGGTGAGAAACTCTGGAGGAAAGCTTTGAGAAATAAATTGGAAAACAAATTCATTGTTTGCAGCAAAATTGCATCTGCACTTTAGCTGCTGGCATTTTACTCGCTCCTCAACTTGGAAGTGAAATACTTTAAAATGGTTTTTTTTTTTTCTCACCGATTCCTTTTGGGAAGACAATTTTCAGGTTGATAAAGAAAATAATTATGAAAATAACTGTGAAATAATAATAATGAATAATAAATAATAATGATGAAAAAACTTGTATTCTACTTTTAAAAAATAACAAAAAAACCCAACCCAAACTAAACAGCTCAGTCCTGACCACCAAGGATTGCTAGTACTTACCTAACACTAATATTTTATTCAGACTGTGAGTTTCAGGGGACACTTATGTTTATTTTTGCNNNNTATTTTTGCCCTGGTGAACAGGCATATCAAAATGTAATCAGTTGAGCAAAAAAAGGAATGCAGTACATATTGGAACCCATCAGAATTACCAAAAAATTAATCCAGTGGTCAGACGATAAATTGAAATCTACCAATGAGAAGCTTTGTACTTGCTCAGACTTTTATATCACAAAAGGCCAGGAACGTTTTTGTCAAGGATTTTCTTTTTGCTTCCAGTCATTTTCCAGCTGGTCTTATCTGTCAAGGTTATAGTTGTGCTTCAAGTTTCACATTAATTCAAAGCAGAAACAAGAACTACTACTTTTACCAGACAGGGAGATTCCAAAGGCCAGTATATGGTTCAGATTAGAGAACTCATGAGCTCTTCTAAGTGCCTGGGACTGGGTGCACTCTCTAATTACATCCAAATTTTATCCTGTAGTGAGATTCAAGCATGTATGAACTCCCTTATTTTGCAAGCGTCTTGTATAGAAAATAAATGTGAGTACCCACCCCAGGCAGAAGCTCTATCTTGTTCCAAACAGCGTGAACTTCAGATGGTGTGTATAAACACTGTATTTTTGTCCATTTGTACACTGTGAAAAGAAATCACCTTACTGATTCTAACAGATTTTCTGATTGAGAAGTTACCATTGCATCTCACCCATTAAATTGCTTGCCCCATCATTTCTTACCCTCGATTAGTAATTTGCAGTGTTCATTACTTACTAATTCGGCAATATTTTCCAATTTGTCTATTTTGCAGACAAACTTTCAATTATTATCTAGTATAAAATAACTTCTTGTGTCATTCTCAGCATTCTCTTGTCTACTGCTATATGAAAAAGATGACAGTTAAAGTAAATGCAGTTCACTTACTTCCTGAGTACTTACTAATTCCTCCCCCGCCCTTAAACTTTTAAGATTTCTATGCAAAATAAAATTCTGTACACTTACAGTAAAAATTAAATACCTGGAAGATAAAGGGGAAATTGGTGCATTTCACAAGTAGTTATGTGTCCTACTGTAAAAATATTGGTGTCATGCACATTTTAATATGGTCTATATGAAAATAAATCCACATTTGTGTCAGTGAATATAAGGCAAAACCTTGTCCCTTGTTTGAAAATCTTGCATGTTTTGTAAATTACTGGTATCAGAATCATTACTCATACTCTAGGGTCAAGATTTGCCATTACATGAATCCATGTGTCTGTGTATGGAAGATATAGACTGGCTATGTATGTTGGTTTTGTATGTATATGTGCTGTTAGGAAATATGTTTATTTCCTTCAAAAATTTTCATACAGATTTCAAAGATTTGCACAATATGAAAGAGAATATGAGACAAAAAGTGAATTACTGGAAGTTATGAGGCACCCAGAGCAAAGAACTCTCTCATACTTGCCCTGCATCCTCTAGATTTTCCCTGGGCACTCACAGTAGGCCACTGGCAGGGGCACAGTACTGGACTAGATAAGCCTTGTGAGATTTTTACTTATTTTAGGAGATAATAGTTAAATTATTTATAGAAAATAGCCCAGCAACATCTCTTGGTTTGCCCAAGGCAAGTATAGTAGTAAAAGTTTTCCAGATGAGTTTCCCTGAAACATTTGCGCTGTGCCATTCCTTTTGTGAAATCTGAAGAGAAAGCTGTATAGGAAGAGCAAAATGTTGGGACAGGAGGGGAGGAAGAGAAAGTAAAATGAACATATTTAATACCTGTAAAGTTAAAAAAATAATTTCTTTAAGTCATATAAGGGAAGAACATATTACTTAGCTTTGTTCAGTGGAAGAAACAAGGGAATCATTATTTTCTCAGAAAGAGAAAATACATTTAATACATTGCATACATTTAATGGCAAATTCTACATACAAGGCCAAAAAGAAATTATGATTTCAATTAAAGCAGAATTCATGGTGTGCTTCAGCAATCTATGCAAACCTATCCATCTTGTAGATTTGTTGTTAGGCTTTTTCTTGTCTATTTTTGATCCAGTTTCAACTGGTTTATATACCTCTGCTTAAGGCTACTCTCTCTATCACATCTCATGAACCAATGTGATGCTTTTATTCAGTGATAAGAATAAATGCACTCTCTCATGATATTAGCATATTCTGGAAATATAATAAAGGAGATAAGTGTTTAGAACAGCGTGAACCTCTTTCACAAAATGTAAATTATAAATCTCCGTCCAATGGACTAATCACAATGCATTAAACATCTTTTCTGATAAGCAGGAAAATTGCAGAGTGAGATTCAGATAGATATGATTAACAGAACATAGAAAAAGCGGGCAAAAAAAGTATTTCTAAAGAGGCTCTAATCACAGGGTTTTAAAAGAAATCCTTTTTACAGAGGATTAATTGCACTGCAAAGTACACTTTCCTGATCATCAGAATAATTCTGTTTGTTACATGTGTGGTCTCTTGTTATTCTAAATAACAGGGTGTAGAAGCTATCAGAAAAGAGATGGTATATTTTATGATACTTCTGGATATAAACAGTTTATAAACCACATTTTGGGGGTGAAATCTTAATAAATAAAAATATTTTGCAAAATTGTTATTGATTGTAGCTGTTAAATTTGCCTTAGACCTTGATTCTCTGAAAGTTTTTTCATGCAGCTAGAAGATTTTTTTTAGTCTCATTCTTTTTAAAGAAGCATCATCCTTTGAGCATGCAGTGATTGAATTCTTTCCCAATTAATTTAATGCAGCTTTCCACTTAATTATTGAGAGCAGTGTTCAGTTATTTCACTATTAACACAGTTTACACTGATACAAATTATAGCAAGAAATATTTGTGACTCAGAAGCTGAAGAAAATTTTTCATGTATCAGTCTTAGAAAGCAGGATAGGAGTGGTCCAGCCACACCTGCATTGACGTATCCAGCCCCTCAGAAGCTCATAATATGAATGTTTATGGTTCTTTCTGCAAGCAGGAATCATATTCTTCTCTAAACTGCTAGAGGATCTCATGGTACAGTTCTCATTGAGACTTCTCCCATCAAAATTAGTCTGCATGTAAATAAGGATGACCCCCAGGAACAGTGAGTATTACTTTCTTGAAGATTACAATTTCCAATGATAGTTGATGCTAAGAGGCAGCTGCAAAAGCAGTAACTCAGGCTCAAAATCAAGCTTGCTTGAAAGAAAATGTATATACTTTTTTTTTTGTTTAGGTCATGCAAAAACTTTGAATAACAGATTAGTATGAAAATTTACCAAGCAACCAACATAAAAAAAAATTATTCTCAGTGACCTCCCAAAATTAGGGAAGAATTATGGGAACATAATCTTATTATGGTGTTACATGTACAATATAGAAGTTTTTACACACTTGATATCAAGTAATCAATCAATAAAATGCATGAGCAAGTACTGGAATTCAGGAAATTTTCACCAAGTTTAGTCTCTGATATACTTTATTCTTTGCTGCATAATGGACGTGGCTAAATTAATATTTTAGTTTAGATCTGGAGTGAGCTTTTAAAGTGAATTGCATGATTTTTCTCTGCTTATTGGAAATTACCTCAGAAGAATCTCAGCCTATATGCTCTAAATTCTTTTCCTATTGATTAAAACCAAACATGTGCTCCTGTGGCTTTCAGCCCAGAGGACCAGAGTGGAATTAATCAGAAATAACCGTCGTTTCCCCACCCCCATGTCCCACCCTGGGTATGCATGTAATGTAGAAATTGGGTTCTCAGCCTAAAAACATTTGGATCTACAGACTTTCTGGGCCACATCAATTGCTACTGCAGCCAGTGGCACAGCTATTACATGAAAAATGGAATACTCTTTATTGTTTACTTTTTAGACTGTTCTCCATGAAAGCAAAAGACAGATGTTGACTTGAACATGCTTTGACAGAGAACATCCTAAATCTAGGCCTGCTGTTTCTCAAGTACTCCTTTACCACTAGACCAATCTTACAATGAATATGGTACCTTTTGAGGGGACCCAAAGGGAGATAGAAAGCAGAGGGGTAACTGCATGCACAGTGAGCATCCTAAAAACCCCAGAAGTGCACATTTAAAATTAGGTTCTATCAGACTGTAAGCTAAGTCAAGATATTTTCTGCATGAAGCTCAGAATGAGTTAGAGAAGACACAGAGTTGAAAGCCAGTCCTTACTGCACCTTTGAAAAGAGCATCTTTTAGCCCAGGTTCCTTCCTAGTCCAGCACCTTTTCAACAGCTGTCTAAATTGTGGTAAGCTTGAGACAGTCCTTTCCAGATTACTAAGAACAGGTTTTCCTACTTTCAGGACTTGTAGATCTTGATATGCTCCTTGAGCTTCTCAGGAGTCCCTCAGTCACCGTGTTGGTGTGGTCTCCCAGGTCACCACCACCCACTCATACCTGCGTGCGCTCTGCCTGTGCAGCCCACAATGACCTGCAGATCAAGGGCCATGAAAAGACAAACAAATTGTCTTCCTCTCTGCACCACTATATCCTAGTAAAGAAAAGCGGTACACATTAACATATGCCAAAGCAAATCTATCTGTTGCTACATGCCCCATGTCTCCACTAACACTGTCAAGAACAGGGCTTCTCAAAATGAAAGCATGGTTATGGAATTTTGACTTTGGCTTTTGTGCAAGGACTGGTCTCACGTAAGAGACATGTTTTCTTATTTCCTATGTTCTTTAATCTGACATTAGGGAAATAATACTTATTAATGAACCTTGAATCCAAATAAAGATGCACCTGAACACCTCTGCATCTTATCAATGTTTGGTTTGCAATTTGGACTATTGTTCCCCTCTGGTCAGATGGCAACTATACTGTGGTTTAGATACCTACATTCTTCTCTGAATGCCACCCTTCATATAATCAGGTAGCAAATGCTGATAGTTTCCCCAAAATGCAAAACTTAAGCAGTCCAAATTGTTTCAGAGCAATTGTTTCAATTTTGAATTAACAGTAATTACTACAGGTCAAAAAAAAAAAAAAAAAAAGGAACAACTACCCAGAAATCACCCTGCTTTTAAAATTATGTAGAATCCTACACACTCTGATCTGTTGCATGTCTGTATCTATGGTCCTTAATATTGCATTTCATTTTTTGCTGTTTCAGGTTACAATTCAAAGCTCAGTAAATTCAGTGGGTTTTGAGTCAGGCTCATTTATGTCGGCATAACTGTAGGAATCTCAAGAACCATAATTGATAATTTTACTGATCAACTACCAAAACCTCAAAGTTGTAAGATTCTGAGAACTAGAATCATTAATGGGAATAATATTTAGTCATCAGCTTAGTATTGAGCATTTCAGCTTGTATCACTGGTCTAACTTGTGCCCTGTGTCACAGTCAAATTCCAGTTTCTGCTCTGAAACAGACGGTTAGGAAATTCAAATGTGTTTTCTCTTCAGTTTCTGTCTTCTTTGCAACATCAGCTATTTTCTTGCCTTTAAATAAATTGTATCAGTGGTCTGAATTTACCATTTAGAAATATCACAGCACTGCAAGACTACATTTATAGAGAAAGGTTTCAAGATAAGCTGTAGCGGAAACATATAAGTTAGATCCTGTGGAGAAATGCATGTAACTAATATCTCATTTGGCTATATGTCTCAGTAAAATTTCTGTCTCATTTCTGTAGTAAACAGGAGAACTATTTATTGTAAAAAACCCTTATCTTTCATGAATATTTAATCTGGAGTTCGGTAATACATGGGACATCATATCTGCTTTTTCATACAGAGAATTTAATGACATAAAACTTGTTTATACAGAAAAATAACTCAGAATATGTGAGATAACCCCCAAGCAAACTTTTAGCATTGTACTTCTATGTACCTTTCCTTCCTTCTGCAATTAAATGTATTTGGGTTTGCTTTAGTTCTGCTTTTCTGAAACTGGCTGCTGGACTCACTAGCACACATAGACTCACATTTTCTAATTTCAGTGTATTACTCCCTTCAGGGCTAGCATTTATATTATGTAAGGATGTAATAACGTAAGTAATTATGATGACCTTATATATGAGAAAAATCAGGATTTTTTTTTTTTCATTTACTATTCTGACATTTTATTTTAAAATGAAGCCTAGAGATACTTCATGGTCTGCACTGTATGGAAAGCTTCAGTAGCTTCAGTTCTAAAGTCATAGCTTCACAGTGTCATACAATTCTCTACCTTCTGAATAGCATATACTGCACATACAATAAGAGACAGGTAGTACCACTGATCTATTTTTAATATTATTGTTATAAAGTAATGCCTTGCAATCAATTGTCTGAAAAGACTGTAATTAGAAAAAAAAAGCTTGAAGGCAGGCATAATGATCTGTCTGCTGAGTATCTTTAGACCTGCCAAGGTTGTGGGTTGATACAGTGATAAAGACATATTTCGGGTGGATTTTTTCCAATTTTTAAATGTTTTTTGCTAGTTTCCAACTGAAATTGAGTTCAGAAAGAAGTAAAGCTGTTCTGCTAGGCTTATTTGTATTATTATTATGGGGACTGAGTGTGGCCAGCAGATCGAGGGAGGTCATCCTCCCCCTCTACTCTGCCTTGGTGTGGCCCCACCTGGAGTACTGTGTCCAGTTCTGGGCTCCCCAGCTCAAGAAGGACAAGGAATTGCTGTAGAGGGTGCAGCATAGGGCTACAAAGATGGAACACCTCTCCTATGAAGATAGACTAAGGGAATTAGGTCTCTTTAGCCTGGAAAAGAGGCATCTGAGGGGGGACCTATTCAACACATAAATACTTGAAGGGTGGGTGTCAGGAGGATGGGGCCAGGCTCTTTTTGGTAGTGCCCAGTGACAGGACAAGAGGTAATGGGCACAAACTTGAGTATAGGAAGCTCCACCTAAACATGAGGAGGAACTTCTTTCCCTTGAGGGTGGCAGAGCCCTGGCACAGGCTGCCCAGGGAGGTGGTGGAGTCTCCGTCTCTGGAGACATTCAAAACCCGCCTGGACGCGTTCCTGTGCAACCTGCTCTAAGGTGGCCCTGCTCTGGCAGGGGAGTTGGACTAGATGATCTCCAGAGGTCCCTTCCAACCCTGTGATTCTGTGACTGTTAAGTGAGATTTACAAACATGTATTGGGCTATATGAGCTCAAACATTATAGGATTTGACTAGTCAGAAGAATACTTAAGATGCGGTATTGGAATTGAGGTTGAACATTATAAGCCTAAACTGCTGCTAATTTCCTTCTCTGGAGTAAGAAAAAGACAACAGTATCTTGCGTCATCAAAATCCAAGCTTTTGAGTCATCAGTTGAATATTGAAAACAAGAATGTGTTACACTTTCCCAAGGGAGAAACATTTCATTATAATACATTACTTTGTAGTGGTCTGATTTCTAACCTTGTGATTTCAAACTGGAGGTAAAATTATTACCTTGTTTTAAGCAGTCCTTTGAGAACTAACCTTGATGTTTTGAGCAGTTCACTAAGAATTTTCTGGAACAAATTTCTGAAAGTGGGTAATGACATTAAACAAAGTAAGTTAAAATATTAAATAACTGAATGCCAGGGGGATGTGGAAGGATTTGCTAAACCATAAGCCATAAACCATTGAGCACCTGTAAAAACCATATCCATTACTCAGATCACTGATTTCACATAACTTAGTCTTTTGTTGTGCTTGTTAGCATCTACTTTCATTACTGTTTGGTTAATCAAATTATATATAATGCTGGAAGACTGCCATGAAATGGTGGCTAATCTATACCAGAGCAACCCATTCTAGCAGTGCTGAGATTCATGATTCCGTCATGTTCTGTATTAACATAATTACAGAAACTGTGCGTACAAAATATTTAATGTCTCCATGAATTAATAGTTCAACTGATTTTTCATATTCAGAGGGATTATGTACTGTTGACAGTTATTTATGGTAAAATTTTATTAGAATGACAACACTGTGCTGTATTATCTGTTTTTTCTGTGACAAGGCAAGATTGAAACCTTCTCTGGTGGAGTTTTGTTATTTTTTTTTAAAGTAGGCAGTTGATCAAGCACCATAGGTTCCTGAAATAAGAAACACACATTTTGAAGATAGCTTTTAAAATTATGTGTGAAAGCCTGGAAAAAGAAACACATTTGAAAAAAGATCACTAGGTGGGCAAGTAAAGCAAAATGCAGTTAAATCTAATTCATATGCTTACCTACAGGACTCAAATTCACATGGAGCCCTCTTAACCAATTAATGAGAAAGGTGATTTACTGTGGCTGCTTTTATTGGTGTGGGAAATACTGTGAAGACCTGAAAAGCATTATGAATGGGTACCACAAAAAACCCCAAACAAACCAAAAGCAACAGCCAAAATTCCCACAATAAAAAGCCCCACCCAAAGTCATGACAGCTTTATTCTATTCTTAATCTTACAGTTGCTCATATTGTACTTTTCAAAGCATATTGAACTTTTCAGTGTGAAACAATATCTGATCAAAGCAGAGTATGACATAATAGCAGTCATGGAAGTTAAGCTGAGATTTAGAAAAACATGTATTTTTCTAAAGTAGGAGCTATAGACTCCTTAGCAATTCTAAAGATCAGACATATGTGTACCAGATTTTTAATCTATTGACACAGTTTGTTTCATGCCCATACAATAAAGTGAATGATCTTGCTATCACTATCATTTTCATAAATGTTTTTTTCTTGCTTAGTGAAAAGCATTAGCTTGCCTGGTCAACCACTTTTATGTTCTCATTTACTTGATATTATCATTGACTTCTATCCTGGAGTTGTCAGATCGGTTACTGTTTCCATGTCAAACTGTCCTTATCATTGCCTTTATAAAGGCAAACATATTCTTAGAATAATTTTGCTACTTTATTAACATACTCTAAATGACACAATTGTTAAAGTTTTCTGTTATGATGACACTAACAGTGGTTTCAATAGTCTGTCCATCCTAGTTGTTTATCCTTATTCCCATCATTGCTGAAAATAAGCTTTTAAAATTGAATACAACACACAGCTATACAAATAACCAAGCAGCATTTCTGAATACTACATCCAAAGTCTAAAAAAACAATTGTAAAGATCTTGACACTCTGTAACACAGGGTGCACTAAAGCATTTAATATAAAAAAATAATGAGATTTATTACTGGAGCAAGACTACTTTGCGGTTGAAGACTAACAGATTCTTAGTCCCCAAACCCAGAAAATTCTACAGCATTTCCAACACCCAATGTAAAATAGGAATCTCTAGGATTCCAACTTTCAATTTTTTCTACTACTTTGTAGTAGAAACTGAACATAAAAAAAGTCAGAGTGACCACAGATAGATTCTGTAGCTTCAAGAAAATAATGGTTAATTGGAAAAAATGGTTAGCAACCTGTTACATTACTTAGACACACACAGGTCTATGGGTCTGGATGCGAACCACCCAAGGGTACTGAGGGAGCTGACAGAAGTTCTCACCAAGCCACTTTCCATCATTTATCAGCAGTCTGGGCTAACTGGGGAGGTCCCTGTTGCCTGGAGTTTAGCAAATGTGATGCTCATCTACAAGAAAGTTTGCAAGGAGGTTCTGGGAAACTACAGGCCTGACAAGACTGCTGTTCAGTTTAAGTTTCTGCATACCCAAAACATTGCAATAAATCCTCTTAATTTAAATAATACAGTATAAATAATATGGTGTGTGCATATGTATGCATATATATATGATGAAGGCTTCAGGTAAATGAGAACTCCCATGAAGTTTTGTTTGTTAGGAAGGAAATGTAAATGGATGTTGAATTGACTCATGCCACGTCAGATAGTTACGCATAAGATCACTTCAACAAACTGAAACAAAATATTATGAATTAATGATATAAAAAGGATTAATTTCTCTCTAAAATACTGAAATACTTTTGAATATTTATTTTTTTTTAAATAGTGCTTAATATTTGAGTTCTGATTGCAGATGAAAACAGATTTGGAAATATTGAAATCAAAATGAAATGCTAATTTTTAATATTTTTTTTTTCTCCTGGAGAGGTTTTTGAGCCTTATAAAAATGAACAGGAGCACTTCTAGACTGACATAATAAATTGTATGAATAAGAAGATCATGTTTGACTATATAATATATTCTTCCCCCCTGTTCTGCATACCTCTGGGAGTAACCAGCAT
>VXBO01002399.1:93307-115464 GCA_013400135.1 Rhinoptilus africanus
GCATCTGTTCTCCCTAGGTCCAATGTGTAGTTGAAGAATGTCCTCAATTACCTTGATTTATGCAAATCTTACCATGTTTACATGCCTGCAGAATACAACAATATTCTTCCTTAAAATACTACATCTTTTATTTGTAAAAATAAAGGAATACCATTGCTTCTGTAAGCAAAGTCTTCTATTTATATTGGCAATATAAATAGTTTTGAAAGCAACCATTGTATCTTATAATAATTTATATTTATCATATTCTTATAGTAATATAGAAAATGTTTTTTCGTGTTAAATAATTTTAAGTGTAAACATCTATGTTTTATCACACTAATAACTTTGTAAACAATATATATAATGGTTTGAAGCATATTCATTTTAATAGTATTATGCATGGAAGAGATAAAGTTTGTGATCCTGTTTTCTATCTCTGGAAGATATGGTTCACTTCAGGTCATCCTTGAGAAGGAAAGGTGGTGTTGGACCATCAAATTGTTTCTTTATTCATGTCCTTTTGTTGCTAAATGCGAAGTTATTCTGCTGGTGTAAGAGTTTCCTTTAAGCTAACTCACAGTGAAAGATTTCACCGGGGCTCCCTGGAGATAGCCCACCAAAGAAGAGACCTTACGGGAAATCTGTGCTTAGAAAACAGGTAGATCTAGAGTTGCTCAAGGAAGAGTCTGATATTTTGAGGGATTAAAGTTATGTGAATAAAAAAGGCACTAATTCAACTTACCAGTTTAGCAACATTGGGAGCAATAAGCCTAAGTAGCCTGATATAACAGTATTTCTTCCCACACACACTGTTAGAGACTTTTCCAATGATTAACACTGTCTTACTGCCATTGAAGCATGCTTAGTAGTAAAGTTGACCCATTGTATGAATGTAATTTTCTGCATTACAATAGCTTTCTGTGAAAAATGTGGATTTTTTTCATTTTCAGTTACTGATGTGAATCTTGAACCAGATTTTTTCTTCTAATGCAGGTAGACTATGATTAAAATCTAGTGATCTGTACCACATTGCTTCTTTCTCATCTGTTAATTTACTAAGACAAAAATAGTTATAGAAAAAGGAAATCATAAGATAGCAAAAATATTAGGAACATCCTAGGTTATTGTAAATTCTACTTACAAACTCTTTTAACATGACAGAGATAATGTGATTCAATCCTCATAACTCATGCTGGGTTTCATGCTGGCTTTTATTTCTTGTTTGGTGGGTTGATTTTTTTTTTTTAGTGGGAGGTTACAAGAAGAATTCTAGTAAATACCTGAGTAGTGAAATCACAAGACCTACAAAACCTTCTTGTAAAGTAACCTTTCATACTGCTTATATCTTAATTTGTTCAGTCTTTTTGACTATCAGTAGACCTAGCATAAATCTGTATTCGCTGTATCTGCAAGGTGTCAAGAACGCTAATGGCCCCTTAACTCTAAATCAATTACGTACACCATGTTTCCAAATGATAGTCAGGATGCAAGCATTTCAGTTTAACTTCCACAGAACTGTGTAGCTCAAAATCAGTGCACTCCTCAAAACTTTACCTTAAACTTCTTCAGTCAGCCAACATGATGTTATTTTTTGCAGGTACTATTTTCTATGTCTTCTGCATTTTGCCTTATTTTGTTTCATCAAGACCAATTTGTTCCAGTTCTCTGATCTCTTTCAGCACTATACAACTTGAAGTAACTCAAAATGGATTTCTACCCCCTTCATGAGAGATCATTTCTGCTTATGCTCAACTCCAGATGGCTTCCACGTCTATCTCTGCATCTACCGATAGAATTCCAAACTGAACAAAAGTAAAAATTGAAAAATATAACCTAGAAAGAAAATACACAATTAATTGTAAATACTATTAAAAAAAAAAAAAAAACAAAAAAAAAAACAAAAAACAAACCAAAACAAAATAGGTAACTGCCTTTGCCTTTCATGATTCCTCAGGTCAGTCAAAATCTTTTTTTTTTTTTTTACCAGATGTTTCCTACATATGTCTCTTATATACCACTTCAATAAATAAAAAGATAAAAATTTACAACTTATGTTTTCTTACACCTGTATGCTACCATACAAGGTGTTTTGTTCCGATTTTATCATGAACTTATTAGAATTAATTTTTCTAGTTTCTTTCTGATTATATATTTTTAAGTGGATCAAGCAAGAATATAAATATCTTTATTTTGTTGATGCTTTGTGTGAGCCAATGACAATTAGCTTTGGAAGCTGACATAATGATGTGAAAAGCATAATCCATTGACTCTAATTATAGGTCAGAAAATGCTGAAACACAGCTTTACATGTAGGAAGCATCAGAAATCCTTCATTACACCTTTGCAAGAAAAAAGGCAAGGAAATAGTGTTATATATTTTTTCAATTTCCAAGATAAGATGGTGAAGTTATATATTGAACCATTGCTAGAACAGCATTTAGATTTCTGGTTTGACACTGGATTTTTAGAGTTGAGATGATTCCACTTTGCATTTTCAAGTTGTCTTGAATAATGGAATGCCTACCTGTAGTTAGTTATCCACAAATGAATTTGATATTTTATATTACCATTTCCCATTTTCTAGCATTTATTAATTCAAATATTTAATTCTTTTTTCTGTCTTAAGTGTCTTCTAAAGGTGTGTATCTGTCTTCTGTATACTACTTTTATTCTCATGGTTATTTTCTTTCATTTATCTGAGAATTTTTCAGCATGGTTAAAACAAGAGCATCTTCTCCTCCACACGTTGTCTTTGGCCATGATTTTTTAAGAACTATAGTTAATACACAGAGTTTTGTGCTTTTTTTTTTTTATGCTGAAAGGTTAAATTAAAGCTATCTCACAACTAAATTATTGACTTCATAATTTCCTTTACTCCTGATTGCTTCTCTTCTTGGTCTCTGAAAATGCTTTTTATTCCTTAATAATTTACTTAGCTTAATAGTTTACTGTTACTTCCAGCAAGGTAATTTCCTTTTTTCCAACTTTTTCTAAACGGATTTCCAAAAGATGTCCATTCTGTGCTTGGAGAGGAAATCTGGAAGTACTAGGATGTCAGTTGAATGTCTTCCCAGTCTTGCTGCCTGCATTTCACAACACTGTTCTTAGCTACTTCAAAAAGAAAACCTTTCCATAGCCTGCTGCTAGAGCACCACATGAACGGGAGTCTTAAGGGGTAGGCCTCCTTCCCTCTGATATTTAGAGGCTGTACAACACTTGACACTTTTTCCTTTAAGAATGCAAGAAATTCTCCCTGTGGCTTTCCACTAGCAGTCCTAGTCTTTGGAGCAATCCAATCATAGGGATAGTTCTTTAAGAGAATGTAAGTTGATCCTGTTAATAGGTTGTCTGAATAATGACCAAAAAAAAAAGGAGAAGAGCAGTTGTCTAGTGTGTTGTTGGATTGTTTTTCTTTTCTCCTTCTCTGTTTTCTGATGTTTAATAGAGGGGGAAATAATCAAATCATTGAATTGCATGATATTGTATATTTTTATTACAATAAAAACTTCTTTTTGTGTGGAAAATTAAGAACGGAGAAAGGGAGAAGTGCAATTTCTCCTAAGTCTACAATAATAGCAGAAGTTATTTAAAGAATTAGTCTGAAATTTATTAAAATAAAAATATAAGGCACTTACTTTTTAAATTGTATTTTTTGAGCTTGCAGTGGACTCAGTTTTGTGCAGTTCTATAGTTATTTACCCTCACCTGTCAAAATATCTTTTTTCTTCATAATTTACAGAAGTACAACCTGTTCTTGTGTTTAAAATGAGACATGCTCTTAAATGTTTTCCTAGGCTGCGGTCAAACTATTCATCATGTTGCATTATTGAACAAATATTAATGGAAAGTATTTCACTGTCAGACTGACAGCTGATGGTATAAAGAAAATACTTTAAATGTGTCTTTACATTAGGTCTACAAAACAACTATGCAAAAAGCAAATAAATGAAATAATGTTTACCTCTTCTGAAATATCATTTGCAGGAAAAATAAAATAAAGGATTAGAAATAAAATGTAGGTGAAGATAAACATGACTCCAGCTTTTTATTTCTTTAATTATGGAATACATACAAACAAATAAAATTAAAATATAAGGAGGTTTTCTTTATTGGAAAAAATAATTAAATTCACTGATGTGTTGTTCACTGAATGGGAGGCCTTATCATATCATTATCCTTTTCAAGCACACAAATACATTTCAAATCAAATATATATTTCAACTTTTTAAACTTTATTAAAATTGCTAACAAGACATGTCTTTGATGGACATTAGTAGAAGTTTGCACTCAGAAACGAACATTTCAAAACTGTTGTAATAGCAGAGCACAAGTTGATCTTTAGCCTTTTGATTAGCATTTTTTTTCTTATTTCTAAGAAAATTCAAGAAAGCAAGGACAGAACAATGGGAATGGCAGTGCTTTCAGAACAGTATAAAAATGCAAACATTAATTTCATTCAGATGAGGTCATTTGCATGCAAACTGATCAGACTGCAAGCTTATCTCATTACTGTCTCAAGCCTGTGACTTGTCTCCCTTTTATAGGTGCCATTAAGTTTAATAAGATAACTACTTTCACTGTATATTAAACATGTGTGACCACTACATGGTTTCTGCATGATGGTGAATTGTTAATAGCTATTTATATTGTTATATTCTCACACAATCTTCTTAATTTGCTCAGTTTGAAACAGGTTATGCGACAGTAAGTCACAGTCTGGGATTTTTTTCACTTTCTTCTGAACATTTTCTTCTCTTCCTTGTCAGTATATATTTTCCAAATTGGACATTTAATTAAATATTAGATGTAGTCCTGTTTTTCAGCAATATTTAATTGACTTAAATATTTTAGATTAAAATGTTCTTTAATTCTCACACATTATAAGCAGTTTTTACAGTCAATCATACTGCTTTTCAATATGTGAGATGCAGATTTCTCTTAACATCTCCCCATACCAAAGCCATCAGGTCTTGCACAAATTTCTAGCCTGATTAACAGATGTAGATGCCTTGTAGATGACCCTTAAGCTTTGGACTTTGTAATCACTCAGAGGCCAAACTGCACTGGAGCAGAGATTCAAGGCTTTCTGGTGGCTGTGAGATGAAGGAAAAACTGGATCCTCAGAGGAAATCCAATGCCTAGCAGCTCTCCCATGCAGTCATGTTATGAATAGTAAAACAAAATGGAATTTAGGAATTGGGCAGCCAAACGGTCCCGATTTACAAGGTTTTCAGTCTCTCAGAATCCTCTCAAACCCTGTCCAGTCTGCCAAAGAACAGAAGGGAAAGGGAGAAGGTAGTAAGATACCAGGTCATCAGTGAAAAGTAAAAATAAATTAAAAATATCTTGAAAGTCCATGAGGCCACGATTTCCTCAGGCTGTCAATAGAACAGGGATTTCCCTGGGAAATGGTATGCAGCTGCGAAGGCAGTGTGTCAGTGAAAACAGAGAGGGAAGAGTGTGCACACATGCTGAAGGCACGTCCCCTCAACTCCTAGGCAGTGCTGAGCTTTGTTGATTGTTGGCAATGGACAGGGAGTAAAAGGGCAGGAAACGGGTACAGATAATTTCATTTGTGGAAATTATTTACTCAGAGCTACAGCTGAATCAGGGTGGAAAGGCAACAGCTTTCCCTGTCTTTACCGAAGGCAAATAGCCATAGGTGCTTCTTTGTGCTAGCGCCCTTTTAGAGATGACTGGTAGGGCTCCTTGTCAGGGCTGATACAGTGCAGAGGTAGTTTTTTATTGAAGCTCTGCATCAGACTGAGACCTTTGTGCTGAGGACAACAATGCTTAAATAACTAGAGGCATTTAACCTTTCAGACAGAATAAGGAAACATCTTCCAAGGAAGGAAGAATTTTTTTCTACTGCATTTTGGAAGTACCTGACTATTGGTTATTCACAGCTCAGACCTGGGTCTGGAGTTACTGACCACTGGGTAGAGAGTTTAATGTCATGTTCCTTTTTTTTTTTTTTGTGCTAATACGTTTTCCTTGTTTTACATATCATGTAAGTACTGCCTGCTAAGAACGTTGAAGGGAAGTCCTTAAGTTTTCTGAGATTCCTAACAGATGCTTGAGATAGTTTATCAAGAATAAGAGATGCACTTAACTGTAAAGTTACGTCTATTAATGCTTTAGATGATGCCATTAACTATATGTTAAAATTTTTGGAGTTAAAAAGTAAATCAATCTGATTTTTTAGACTTATTGCTATAGAATAAATAATGATATAAATGACAGTAAGGGAAGCAAAACAGTAACAGATGTCTCAGTCACCATTTATCTAAGGAAGCAGATTTATTGGAATCAGATACAAAGTGGCAGATCCGTGGACAGAATTTCAGATTCACACAGGTTATAGGTAGAACAAGAGATATCTATTTATCTCAAGAGGATGAGCTAGTCAGTTTTTTATTATCATTGAAATATGTTCTGCGAAGAGTTTTCTCTGGGGAAACATCCCCTGCATGTTCTGAGTTAATAAGAAAAGAAGGATGATTCCACGGTTTGAGTGATTTTTGGGGACTTGGCCTATATACCTTCAACTGTCTATTTTCTTTAAATGTTTCTGTATGAATTCGTATTGCTTTCCTGTGCTTCAGGTCCCGTTTGTAAGAGGGAATAGTTATAAGAGTGTTATGAGGCTAAATATATGAAAGAACAAACAAGCATCGTAACACATTACATGCTGCATTTCTTATTACCATTAAAAAAAAAACCAATCAATCCTTTACCTGTGTAACATATACTAAATGACATATGTTCCTCATCTGATTGTCCACAAGTAATCATTTGCCCATGGAGATATAAAATATGATGTAAAAGAAAAACAGTTAGTATTCTTTACTGATTTTCTTATGACGATTCTTTTCTGCCTTGCAGGTTGTAATGGGAATGTTTTCAAATATATTGTCAATTTTGCTAATAAGCTCACTTCTTAATAAGATACTGTGTGAAATGATGTTATTATGAACTGATGGAAATACATTCTTCTGTTAGATTTTTATTCATTATACACTGCTCTAACATACTTGTTAATAACATAAGAGAATCCATTTCTAGAGATTAAAATGTAATGCTAATTTTTCATCATAATGAGTTAAATTCATATTAAGTCAGACAATAAAAATATAAGTGAAAATGATTATATTAATGTGAATAATTTCTGATTGGACACACCATGATGGATTTCAATGTAATGAGTACCTGAAATGCTAAAAATCACTAACAATATAAAATGCAATAGTCTAATCTAAGAGTTTTAAGATCTTCCCCTCAAGCTTATAATTAGCTGTGGTTATATCATCAAATGGCACTCTGTATCAGCTTTTAATGAATATTTTTACTGGAAATGTAATCACTTTCTCAGCTGGCCTCTCTTTTGTTTTGTTAGATATCTCTTCTAAATTCCGCTTGGATACCAAATTAAAAGACTTCCTTAAACTTACTCTACATATAGTGAAATATAGTTTTTCCACATTTATGAATGTACGTAAGTCTTCAGATAATTGTTCTCTTAGGTTTATTTAATTTTAAAAAATTCATTAACCTGAAATCACATATTTTCCAGAGTAATTATAAAGTGATACTTTCACTATTAATAAAAAATTATCAAATTTCTGAACCTGATTTTTTAATTCTCAATTCATGTTTGTTCTGCCTCTTACTGAGTTGGTTGCATTTATTTTGCAAACCCTATTTATGTCAAACCCCTCACATGGAACAATCACAGAATCCCAGAATGGTAGGAGTTGGAAGGAACCTTGGGAGATAATCTAATTCAACACCATTGCCAAAGAAGGTTCACCTAAAGCAGGTTGAACAGGAATGCATCCAGGTGGGTTTTTGAATATCTCCAGAGAAGGAGACTCTGGAGATAATGCTGGTATCTGTTCTCTAAATTGTAGAAAAATACTCTCTTTCACTCATTACAGAACTATATTTTCACTATTTTTTTCTGACATCTGAGAGAGAGCTTTTTTTCATGTGTCCCCTTTCCCAATCTCTATTAAGTGTCCCTGGACAATCTTTAAAACTTCTGTGTAAAAGTATGTTTTATAATTTACTAATTTAAAATGTAAGTTTGTAATATGCAAAATCTAAGGTTTTTATTTCTTCTATTGAAATATTATTTCATAGCCTAATAAAAGTTGTGTTTAGTGTTTAATTTGGTTTGGATTTTTTTAAATACTCAATTTTCTTATTTTCATCCTATTACTCTGGCTATGCATTCAGACATTTATTCAGTGTTAACCTAAATTATGCATATTTTAAAGTTTATGATTCCTTTATTATCAGGAAGTTTTTCTTATCATTTGAAAATAATGTTCTCACCTCTTGTAGCATACATTCAGTTTAAAGAGGTATTTTGTCTTCAGAGTCAGCAGATATCACACAAGATTGCCTCCTTATAATTTTCAGATATAGCAATGCCTTTACCCAAACTTATCTTTTTCCTGGTGTTTCAGTCTATCTTATAGTTCAGAGTCTCCAAGAAACACTCCAGGCAAACCTGCATAATCAGCCTAAGATAGCTGTTGTTCTAGAGTGGCCAGAATATCATGTCTCTGCTGACCTGCATGAATAGCCCACTTTGTGGCCTATGACTATGAATAAGCTCTATATGGTAAGAGTGTTATTCTTATACTTTATTTCAAGAAATACAAAGTCCTTAAATCCGGCAACAATCATTCCCATGTAGAAAACCAAATATCATGGTCATAAATAAATACTTGTTCTGGTGTGAATCATAATCACTTCAGAGCAAAATGTTTATGCCTTTCCTTTGATATCTCAAGTCCTGCAAGCCTTCTAAAAAGTTCATCTTTGAACTCAAAAGTAAACTGGTGGGTGGGATTAGAAGACATAAAAAATGTCAGGGAGTTGGAACATGGAATATGTAGAATATAAATTGAATTGGGACCCTGTCATATGGTTCTGAAGAAATGTGTACACATCACAGCCTCACAAGGTACCTGGGACGTGGGTCTTTTAAGGTAGTGAATTCACACTGTTTTATAGGAAAGAAAAGACTGTGAGGCATGAAATAGGGGAAAAAAAATCATGATTAATGATACTCTATTATCAGCAGTTATTGGTTTTGACATTATCAAAATCCTCTATCTAAGGATAAGAGCAAAATGGCAAAATATTGACCTTAAATGCTCCTTCTGGAAGAACAGAAAATGAAATATAAGATATTTTGTGAAGAGAAGTAGAAATACAAAATACATTATGAAGAGCATTAACAAATAACAGGTAGTATCCCTGACCGAAACATCCAAATAATTGCAGGTTAAAGCCACTTGCATAGAAAACAATTGCAATTAATGAGAGTCTTAATGATATAATGAAAGGAAGAAGAACAAGAATAATTAAACATACACAGAATTATGGCTGTAAAGAGAAATAAGCTTCATAAACTTAGTGCTTATCAGCACTCCTAAATGAGGTAAGATATTAGTTGCTATCAATCAACTTAATCATGCATTTACTGATTCCTGACATTAGAGAAATATCAAGAACAAGAGGAACCTCAGGGGATGTTTATACTCAGACCAATGACTTAGAAGAAGACTGTTAAAAACAATACTTGCCATGACAGAGAGGTAAGGAAAACAGATGACCTGCAGGAACATTTTAAATCCTTTGTGAAACCTAAAATATAGACAGGAATATCAAGCTGAAAGTAAGAGTTTAGAAGACTGCTATGTAGATTTCAGACATTGTTGGTATCTTGTATGACAGACATGTTCAGGCATATACTGAAAAGAGAGACCAAAGACTATGAAACTGAAGAGCAGTATTTGAGGATACATTTCTACAGCTTCCTGTCTGTAAAATGAATTGCAAACTGCATGCTTTCAGAATCAGTCATGTCTTGAGGAATGTGAAAATAAAAAAGAGACACCCAAAAAGAGACTGGTAAGATACCTCAAAAGGCAATATTTTATGGTTTGGTGAAGAAAAATAAGGCAGAAAGAAATAATAATGACTTGAGAGTGGCTTGTAGGAGTCTCAATGTAAAGAAGACAGACTATGAAATATGAGTGAATTTGCCAAAGAGAAAAAATACAGATCTTTTAGTCATAATTTAGTTTCAATTACAGAAACATAAGATATGTTTCTATATAAGCTTTGAGCTAATATTTTCAGATGCTGGTCTGATTTGTGAGCAGGAAGAGAAAATTTGAAGAATCTTAAAAAGTTAATGAGAATGAAAAAGCTTAATATTTTACAGCATTCTTGATACATTATTTAAGACAAGAAAGGATAAACCAAACTGAATGTTTTGCACGTTAATTTTGTCTTTTGAAATCCTGAAAGAAAACACAAAGAAGTTTTGAAAAAATGTGATGTAAAAAACAGCGCAAGACATCATGCCTCAGTGCACTCAATATAATAATATTTTATATATACCTATCCTGTGAAAAGTGATAAAATGACAGAATTAGTATGATTTGTAATACCCAGTAATCTGTTCTGTACTGCCTACAGTAATTGACTGCTGTAGATGTCAGCACTTTGGACAGTTTAAACACCTTTGAGTACTATTTATTACTAATAATTTAATGAGAAAGCATGATTATAGGGGAAATGTACTTGTATAAGCCTGCAGATAATTTTTAAATTAAAAAAGACTACTATAATGCTGCAGACACTTAGATGCTACAGTGTCATTATCTGTAAGAAATGAGACCTCATGACTTACTAGATAGAAAGCAAGACAACTGTATGCTTCTTAAAATATCAAATAATTTTAAGAATACTGAGGCAATTTTTTTGAAACAGCAGAGAAAAATGATGCATGAAAAAAAATCTAAGAAAGACTGCAGGAGCTCTATGAAAAACTGAATATAGCAAAGTAATGAAATGCCAACAATATGATTCAGCATTAGATTGACAAAAGCTAGGCTAGTTAATTTTTTAGTTAAAGAGCATTCGCCCAGGGCTGTGGTGGAGTCTCCTGTGGGTTGGTGGAGTCTCCGTCTCTGGAGACATTCAAAACCCGCCTGGACGCGTTCCTGTGTAACCTGCTCTAAGGTGGCTCTGCTCTGGCAGGGGGTTGGACTAGATGATCTACTGAGGTCCCTTCCAACCCTGTGATTCTGTGATTCCCCCAGTGTTCTCTCTCAGGGGAAGGGAGGGCAGAACATTGAACAGGAGTAGAAAGCTCTTGATGTGAATTAGTAGGAGGACACAATTGTGGCAGAAGCTTAGATCCTCCAGAGCTTAATGTCATCTCTATAGAAAGCTCCTCTGTAGGACATATGACAGACTCGTTGAGAACTTGTATATCAAGATTATCAAGATTTTGGGCACAAACTTGAGCATAGGAAGTTCCACCTAAACATGAGGAGGAACTTCTTTACCTTGAGGGTGGCAGAGCACTGGAACAAGCTGCCCAGGGAGGTGGTGGAGTCTCCGTCTCTGGAGACATTCAAAACCCGCCTGGACGCGTTCCTGTGTAACCTGCTCTAAGGTGGCCCTGCTCTGGCAGGGGGTTGCACTAGATGATCTACTAAGGTCCCTTCCAACCCTAGGATTCTATGATTCTATGATTAGAGGAGCAAAAAATGGCAAATCTTCTGCCTGGGAAGGAATAACAGCTTCCAGTGACAGAGAATCAGACTGACCAGGATGGACTGGATGGGGAGTAGCTCCGCTGAAAGGCCCAGGGCCTTTGCTGTGGCAAACAGCAAGCTGAATATAAGCTGGTAGTGTGTCCTTATAGCAAAGAAGGCAAATCACATTCAGGACTAGTTTTATTGTCCACTTTTCATGGAGAATCATTAGATTTCATTTATAAAACTGTGTACAGTTTTTGAGCCCTCTCAATACAAGAAAGATATTGAGAGAATGGAGCAAGTTGAGTGAAACCACCAAGTCAGGAAGAGGGAGGAGAAGCCCCTGGACCTGGGTGGAGATATAACAGTGCCTCTCCAGGGAGCTGGTTGAGAAAACAGAGCCTTCATAGTCGTGCATGGTGGGAGGACAAGAGGCAATGGCATAAATGGAACAAGGAAGGCTTTGACTAGATGTGAGGAGAAACACTTTACTTTTCAAGCAATGGAATAGGTTGCACAGAGAGGTGAGCGGTCAACACATAACCAGATACAGCCCTAAGTAGCCTGGTCTGATCTCAGAGCTGAGCCTTCTTTGAGAATTAGTTTGGACTAGAGATCTCCTGAGGTCCCCTGCTGCCTGAATCATCTTATGAATGGTCTCTACATGTAAACTTTATTCTGCTTCCATGTTGCTTCCCATATTTTTGAGGAAGAATCATAGCGAAAAAGTAGTAGCATTTCCAGATAGTCAATGTAGCTGGGAGGGAGGAGTGTGTTGGGTTTAATTGGTGCACTTCTTTCTATCAGGCCATGACTCCTGACTTAGGGAAGCATAAGTGTGGAATGTGACAGTATTTCAACTCATTTCTTCTGGGTTTGATTGGTTGGTTGCTGGTTGTGGGGGTTTTTACGTTGTTTTGGTTTGGAGTTTTTTGTGATTTTTGGCTCTTGTTCATTTTGATTTGGATTAAAACTACAAGTTACTTAGCAGGTCATTGAATATTGTTAAATACTAGCCATGGGTCTGAATAGTGAAAGTCAGCTTTGACACTTGGTGGGGTTGAAAAGAGCTAAAGAGAAAGAGCAATTGGAGACACAAGTAGGAAGATAAGGGAAATAATGAAGAAAGGACAACTGATGAAGTGGAATACTGATAGTGGATAGCCCATTATATTAGAGTGAGACCTCAGATATGGAAAACTGGTTTTCCAAAGTCATAGAGACGTATGATCAATAAAATTCAAAGCAAGGATATGGTAAGAGATTTTGGCTATGTTGAAGGTATTATCTTTAAGAGAACTTGGCATCAGGCTGCTAATAATCAAGAACAACATGCATATCCTAAAAATAGAAAACTATCTGATTACAGGTGTGCACGCTCATGCATACATACACATAAGTACATATATGATAAATAATTCTGTAGCACATTATAGAATGATTGGTCTGTGCATGTCTATTATATTTACAACCATACTGTTGAAGTATTTTAGCACAAATTCCGTTGCCGTGATGAATTATTAGCTGGAGTGGTGGCACTTGGTATACATCACTGGAGTAGCAGCTATTAGAGCTATATAGTACATCATCGGTGTGACAACTTTGAGAGGATGTGTAATATATAACCAGAATAGTCCCATTTGGACATCAATATGTGGTATTTACTGGTATTAATAATGTAGTGGGTGTAGTTTCATACAGCAAATAGACATAATTCTGATTCTAAGCAGCAGTGAAATGCCTGTCAATAGTGCCACAGCAGCTTCCACCATGCAGTGACTTTTGTGATAAGAAATGGCTCTCAGCCTAGAGTCTATGTATACTGATTACCACCACTTACTCTACTGTAGGAGTAAAAAACCCACCATCAACAACAAAAAAAACCCTTATAAAATGAAAGCAAATCAAATGGTAACAGAAACGAGTCAGTCTTTCCATCAGCAGAACAGTGTGGTACCACAGTATGAATTATTCAGTGAGTAAAAATGATCAGTGAGGGCAAAACAGACAGCTCTGAAAAATAAAAAAACCTTGATGGTTGTGGAAATTGACATACAACATAGATGCTACACCTTCATTATTTAAACATAAAGTCATGAAAATAAGAGACTCCAACATAAAGTTAAAGGAGTGATAAAGAAACGAGGGTAGGGAAAAAGGTGTCATTTTTTTTCCTTAAAACTACATATGTTTAGTGGTATCTAAATTAAAGCCGACTTCTTTTTTTTCTTTAACCATAACAACTTATATTTGCTTGCCTCAGTGATCACTGAAATTTAAACTTAAAAAAGGTCTCAGTATTCAGCAGTCCAATACTACAACTACAGTGTCAAATCAGCACTGCATTTGAGAATCTTTACTACTCAGTTTTACCTCTGAAAAGGGATATCAGGCTTAGAAAATGTTCCAGAAAGACTGAGGAAACAGGTAACATTGAGGTCTCATTATACTAAAGAAAATGTAAAGGCTTCTAGATCCTCAAAATAAAATAGTCTTTTACTATTTAACCACAAATATATACCAAAATGCTTCATATGTTAGTGTTATTTCCTTCCTTAATCCATTATAAATTTCTATCTGTCTACATTCTTTTTTCCACCCTTGATTTAAAACATAACTCAGAGTTGTGATTGTAGAAATTAGCAGGTTATAGAAACAAAAGCCAGGCAACATGGGAGGGAATCCAACAACAAGCCAAGACACCACACAACAAGCTTGCACTAGTTCAGCACATCTTCCAGGTAGTCCTCTGCTTCAAATACCTTTTCCACTGTAATGCTGCTTCTACCTCTATCAGCTGTAGAAAATACATAAATAAATAAATTCGTAAATATCTATGAATGTGTGTTTTACCACTGTATTTCAAGATATATCTGAAGGTAGAATTCAGTCCTAATAGACTTACCTGAAGGGTTTCACTGAATTTCTTGGTTGGAGCTTAAAATTTTAAAAACAAAGAAACTTTTCAGCAGTGAATGTAAATTTCATTCTTCCTAGTAAAAAAGGTTCCTACTGAAGGTGGCTTCAGCATTTTTTCCTTACAGTTGTGTGTTCTTGGACTGGACAGGAAAGGCAGCCATTTTGCTGTTTATATGAACCCAGTACTGAATGTTATGCCGAGTAATTCCTTCCTTGCCCAGTAAACTGGTAATTTTATAAAGCAACACATAGCACAATGCTTATGTTGCACCCTGCCCTGACAATACAGTTTCCTGATGGCCAGCCATTTTCTATCTCTGATTGCACCCATAGTGACTGTCTGCAGATTGGTTGTTTACAGACTTGGACCTTCAAATTTAAACTTTGCTTTCTGATAAACTATCAGTGAAATGTGTTGGGGAAAACATGCTTAAAGAAAGAATGAAAGATGACTGAAGAAAATATATATAAAAGCTCCCATGAATAATATTAGATGGTTTTGCATAATGCTTATGGAAATTTTTTCATGTCTTTCATACAATTTTTTAACCTTCAGTAGTATCTAGTTGGAAAGTGTCATTTTTGAAAGACATGTATGAACATTCTTTCCACGTATGAATATGAATCTGGCAAAATGTGCGAACTTAAGCATTATATATATTTTTGCTAGCCTTGCTTGTCCTTTGTCAGTATACCAAAAGAAAATATGTATTTAAATATTTTTAATAAAATGTAACAAAGAATCTTCTAATTAATCAGAACAAAAATCATCATAAACCATGTCTTCAAAGTATTCTTCAGATTATCAGTTTGACCTGGTAACAATCATAATGATACAAATAAATAGATTCCAGATATTTATATACATAGATCACTTTAAGTAAGTATGTATACACACACATACAAAGTCTTCATTTGTTGTTGTTTTAATCGGTGCATCTTACAGTTTGTGATGATAATCCCCAATTTTGAAAATCTGTCCCTTGGGCTACTTTAACATAGATATCCCTTGACTAAGGCACTTGTGTATCTTGTGTTTATTACTTTAATAAATAAAATTATAAATGCTCAAAGAAGGTTGTGAGTCAAAATAAAGAGTCTAGATGGGTAGGCAGACCTTTCTGAAATCTTGGCTTTTACATACTGTTTCATGTATCCGTAAAAAGAAAGGCTTAAAAAAAATATTTAATTTCAAAGATTTGAATATTAGTATGTTTTTAACCTATGACTATTTACAATCAAAGTTATGTCCCATCTGATAGCATGAGGAGTAAGAGAAGATTTAACAAAACCGGTATGGATTTATACCTTTGAAACAGGGAGTTCTACTGTGTTTTCCAAACTCAGAGTTTTCCCCAGAGTATTCAGTTTAGCAGCCAATTGATATTTCAGAGAAGCACAGTTGTCAATCTGCCAGCACTATGAGGATGTCTTGTTACCTCAACAAGTCTTAAAAAGCAAAAGACACTCATTTTTAAGGAGGTGACCTGTTCCCAATTTCTCCACAGATGGCAAGGCAGGTTACAACTACATCTTTGTGTAGATACCCTGAATCTAAGCATCCCAGTTTTGGGTGGAATCCTGAATATTTGAAGGAGTCTGATGTAAGGCAGCAGATAACTGTATACTATAAAATATTCTGTAATCCTTGGCTCACTGTGCAAATCTATAAATACTTGATATAATAAAAAATTATGTTAACTTCCTTTCCTTTCCCATAAAATACACTAATTGATTTCTTTCATTTAAGTTTGGTGAGCTTCCCCAATAACTATAAAAATATTTTCTGATTGTATTTTCAGTGTGAAATATATCCTGCCCAACAGCTGTCACTAAGATGTCTGCTCTGTTTAAATTTCACTTAAATCCTCCAAAGTTAGCACAAGTGGAATTTCTGTACTGAAAGCTATAAACTCTATAAAAATGCTATGAGCAACTTCAGAGTGAACTGGATGCTTCCTGGTGCTGGAGCACTTTTATAAAGAATCCACTTCAAAATGCTTCAAAGTCAATTCCCAGTGGCTTCGTTCAGCATTTGCTGAAACCCTGTTCCTGATCCACCAAGAAGATAGTATAGTAGCTGAAGAAAAAGAAGAAAAGAAAAATCATTGTGCTTAATGGAATTCAGGAATCATTGACACATGATTAGCTACTTATTTCAACATCATTTCCCAGCTATTTCATAGTAATGAATCGAGACTGTATTTTTTGGAATAGTTGGTGATTTACAGAGTAATTAAGCAAATACGGTTGAACAACTGGCTAGCTAATAAATTGTGAAGTGTACTTGACTTAACAGTTTATTTTATGTTTTAATTATTAATGCTCATGTCTTCTGTTGTAATATGTTGCTAAACCATTGTTAAGTACTGTGTAAAAATAATTTAATTTTGTTGACACCTTAAATAGCAAGTGCCATCAAAATAGCTCAACATACAAGCATGTCTGTATGTTATTTTGATAGTTACCAAATTCTAGTCTGGTCTGCTCATATGATCTATTTTTACTTTTATTTCCTGTTCCCATCTCCACCCCTTTCTGACCCTCAAATGTTTCAATCACTTTACAGGTTTGACCTACCTCTCTTTCCAAATGACACGCTACACTCAACATTCATGAAAAATATTTCATTTTCACTTCTATTCAAATCAAAAATTACCCACAGTCCTGGTACTTGGGTCCTAGGAAAAACTGCTTTCCTTGCACCCTTGCTGCTGCTCATCATTGCTTCCTTGGATATCAGAGCTACTGTCCTCTGAATGCTTTAGTCATTCATGAATACTGACATAAAAGCCTGGCAATGCTTTAGAAGAGGAGACCTTTAGTACACTTTTCTAACAGGCATTAATACCTGTAATACTCAGCAGTTTTCTGATTTGCTTTTGTGAAAGGACAAATTGTGACTCTACAGCAAAATGACATGGGGTCTGCAACTATTACTACTTTCATTAATGCAGCTGAAATGCGAGGAAACAGAACAATAGATTTCATATGTGCCTGATGGGGAAATTCGTAGGTTTTTAAATACCTCTTATATGCTTTAATTGAATTCATAAAAACTAATCAGAACAAAAGTTTAGCATCATGGTCACATAATTTTTCCCGATCCAGATGTCTGAAAGAAGGCAAGGCTACTTATATGTCAAATAATTTCCTTCATTTCCATACATGTTGCAATGCATGTTGGGGGCTGGGGGGCAGAGGGAGGCGGGGGGGAGGGGGGCGTAGAAAACAAGGCTTGTGTTTTGTGGCAACCTAATGGATGCCTCAAAATAAAAATGTGTATTCCCAAAGTGCCTTGCTGACTTTTGCTCTAAGGATAGGTAGCAAAGTAGGAAGAAAAGTCAGTGATTAAAATGCATTGCCTGAACAAAAACCTTGATATACTTTATGTACTATGCATCCTTGTACTCATTCACTGCACTTTAATTCCCAATAAGTCTGCAATTAGTATACATTATCTGAGGTGGTTTCCTTATTAAATGTTGAGGAAATCTTGAAGTTGTGCTGTTCTTGGAAGGCAGGAAGTCAAAATGTCTACTGTGCAGGATTAGCTCAGACTTGTAAGGGAGAACTCCCTAACACATACATAATGTATGTACACATAACACATGTATGTGTACCTCCCCATACAGAAATGTAATTTGATTCTTAAAATAACTTCCCAGAGCAGTCCTTATGTAGGTACTTTCCAGACAGCTTAAGCCTGCAGGCAGGTGACCAGAACAGCTTGTCCAGAAATGATATAAAAGTTCTTGCTTCGCCCTTCCCAGCAGTAGTAGTCAATATGACTGCCTTCCGGGCAAGAGATTGTACTAACATGCCTGGAGGCAGGTCAACGTATTGAGACAAATGTCTATAAAAGTCTAAATTCAAAGTATTCATGTTCTAGCAAGAATCTAGTTTGGAATGCAGCAAAAGAGAGAATACATCTAAAGTAAATCTGTTAGCAGATAACTTCTCTGCGGCTTAAGAGATCAATAGACTAGTCTCTAATGTCATTTATAATGCATAAAAGAACATCAATGTACATCCCTAACATTGTCAGTAATTTAAAACAGAATTTAAATTCCTTTTCAAACCTCAAAATATTAGAAAAAATAACAAAACAGATCATTAGCAAAGAGTGATACCTTCATTTTATGAAGTATTGGAACACATGGTATAAGCTCTACAAAACAAAATTTTAAAAATAACATAACAACATATGAAGTTAACTGATACCACTATTCTTGCAATTATCCATCCCCCTTTTTTTCACCATGCTCTGGGCAGGGTAGGTGGAAAGAAAAAGGAAGATAATAAGCACTTTTCTAAGGGCTGTTTTATTCCACTTCTACTGCCTATAAAGATGGTTGTTGTCATATAAAGTAATGGACCTTGTAACCCTGCATTGCTACAAGACATTTTGCAGAAGAAAGATAAATATTTTAAATAGGTAAGATAAATATCCAAATATATTTCCAATATACTTTTAATTCATAGCTAGTAGTAGCTGAACTGGTTTTTAAAATCATTATTTTCCAAACAGCAATCCTTCATTTTGTATATCATTTTTTCTATAGAAATAGATGATATATATTTATATCCCCTGTCAGGCATCGTGCCTTGAAAAATATAATGTAATTTAAAGTATGTCACTCCAGGAGAAGCCACATGGGAGGCACACAAAAGCAACTAGTATTTTCATCAAACAGTGAAAGTACAGAGATTCTTCAATATCTCAGTTTCCCATAGCAACCCACTTGTTGACCCACTTTAAGAAAATTTTGTCCATTTGTACCTGTTTTTTGATTTTCAAACAAAGCAATACAAGAAAACAGAAATTACTGAGACATAACTGAAACTTGATTACAAAAACAATTGGCTGAATACAAAAATGCAGAGATTTTTTTTTTTGTATAAACCATTTTTTATTTTTGTATTTTTTCAGTACCAAGTTGTGTGTGTGTATATATAAAAATATGATGACCACATCTATGTCAAAAAAAATGATACATGCTTCCGTTGTTTATTATCCTTATATATGCCTTATATAATCCTATGTAGCTTCATCAACAGTTTTAAAAACCAAAAGCAAAGATTAAATTGACAGCTGTAAATATGTTGTAACTGTGTTAATATGTTAAATTGTGCAACCATGAAAAAAGTTTTTTTGAACTTCTAGAATCTTTTCTTTGCAACAGACAATTGAGTCAACATGCAGTTATTCAGTTTGCCTTCCAATAAAATGAACTGGGGTCTAACACCTCAATTTAAAATGTATTTCTGGGCATCTGGGAGAAATTTCACAACTCTCACTGAACTAAAATCTGGAAAAAAAAAATCAAAACACCGTAAGAGATTTTTTTGTAATCGTTTTGTCACTTTCTCACTTTCCTTATAAGCATATCTTTAGAGAGAACTGCACATGGAGCTGAGCTCCAAGTCTAGCCTGTTCTTACTCTCAGCTGCAGAACACAGGAGTGCCCGACGTCCCTGTGTGTCTGCTAAGACACAGATTGGAGCCTGGTGGGCGGCGCTACGCTGTTCTTCAGCTATGACCTGAACAATATCCCAGATATTAGACATTGCTCTTCAGTGGAGGAGCTTAACCAAGTGTAGCAGAAGCAATCCTATTCCTATACTGGAGCTGAATGAGTGTTGTCCTCAGTGGCTCTGTGTCTATTTAAATACTTAGATATTCAAAAGTTAAACTCCCTTAGAGTTTAGTAACATACTAAGCAGGTTCTTCATCTGCAATAAAGACCAGGTCTTTTATTTGCATTAGTGTGAATGGCTATTTCTTCCTCTCCACTGGACAGAGAAAGGTTTACATACTTTTAACCTTTATAATGTCCAAACACTTCCCTTGTAAGAATTTCCTTTATATCCTTTAGAAGTTGAGAGATAGCTTTTCAAAAATCTTTTTTTCAATTTTAGGAACTAACTAGCAGGAATGTGTAAATGTGATTGAGGAATAAATTTGTCTCCTTACTGATACAAAGGCAGATCATTCATGAGCAGCTCAAATCATCTTTCCACACGCTTGGCCAGTATGTAAGGCAAGATAACAGTGATGCTTGTTCTTTTTTATGTCAGTAGTTTATCTTTAAGGATCCTTTTCTGATACTAGGATATCTAAAAGCTGATGGAACTTCTGGGGTTACATGTTGCATTTTTTAGAGATATTTTTTAAACGGTCATTTAATTTTGATCTTTTTATGTTGAGATCATAATGGTTTCTGATAATTTCTCTATTAAATAAATAAAGCTTCAGATACAGAATAGCATAGAAAATAATGAAATCAGATAGAGAGAAGTACATTTTAAAATGTGTTTCACTGTATCTTCATATGAGGAAGACTTTTATTATATGTCTGCAACAAAAAAGATTTTAGGAGAAATACACTTTGACTATGAGAAGAAGAGAAGACAAAATCAGCTTCCTGGGAAGATAGGTTAGTTTCCCTCTAGTCATTGGCTCTTGGATATTTCAAAAAATCATTACTGGTAGATATTTTGTGACCATATTTTTTTCTGTTCTGTTCTGTAAGAACATAAAGAATGGATAATCTTACAGAGCTTGTAGGATTTGCTCCATTCTTGTTATAAGTTTAAGAAACTCTTCTGAAATTCTTTCATCCTTAAATCATGCTAGAAGCAGTGCATGAAATACTTTTCTTGGATTGTCTTGTATTTGTGGTCTCAATGATCCCAGGCAGCAGCTATAGTGATAAAAAGTGAGGCAAGCTGTTATAAAACTCAGCACTAAAAGTTTAGTTAAGGTGGCTAAAATTCTGCAGTGTGCGTGGTGTATCTCAGAAATGTTCATGTAGCTTGACTTGAATTATAGCTGCATGTTAAGTTGGTATATAGAGGTCATATCAGCCCTTAGAGATACTTGAATAGAAATACTGAATAAATAACAATTCAGAAACCAAGCACCCAAAATTCATTATGTTATGACTGATATGAAAGAACACTCTATTTTCAGTGGTATTTCTACTTACAGTCTCCATATGTCAATAGTTNAAACTCAGCACTAAAAGTTTAGTTAAGGTGGCTAAAATTCTGCAGTGTGCGTGGTGTATCTCAGAAATGTTCATGTAGCTTGACTTGAATTATAGCTGCATGTTAAGTTGGTATATAGAGGTCATATCAGCCCTTAGAGATACTTGAATAGAAATACTGAATAAATAACAATTCAGAAACCAAGCACCCAAAATTCATTATGTTATGACTGATATGAAAGAACACTCTATTTTCAGTGGTATTTCTACTTACAGTCTCCATATGTCAATAGTTAGTAACAGCATTTGAGATATCTCAAATTTTTTATTTATTTTTTTTAAATTTCCCTCCCTCAATATTTTTCCTACTTTTTTACTGTTAAATGACAATTTATATACTTAGTTTATATACTGTACTCTCTGCTGATATTTATCCAAAGGAGCAATTATAGAGAGTTTGGTTAAATTTTCGTTGTATTCGGCAAATAAGACTTCAGCATCTTCACCATTTAGATTGGTGAAGAACATTTGGACAATAGTGGTGCAAATGAATGCAAAAATATGCAAGAAAATATCCAAGGAGGTAATTTATAAATTGTAATGGATCTCTGTCTACATCTTTAAGTGTCTTTGAAAAACTAACCTTAAGGCACTTAAAGTTATTAAGTATACAGAGACACCCAGTAATAGTATT
>VXBO01002399.1:122430-135675 GCA_013400135.1 Rhinoptilus africanus
AATTCATAAAAGATCAGAAATGAATCCATTTGGGGTTTTTTTGATGGCTTCTTTCTATGCTTCTGAATGCATTACTTGCTGCTTTCCTTTATAGAACATTTATGAGTACAAATAAAGATAGCAGTTTTGAATTGATTATTGTATGTTTTCTTCATTACAATATACACTTGTGCAGGTATGAAAAATAAATGTCTGAGATGGATTCACATTTTTCTTCAAAAGCACAAAAGCTCACATTTCTGTACTCTTTTTGAAGATAGGTTTTGTGTACTTGACAAAGCCACAGGGTATGGTTCAGACTAGTGACCTGAATCATTAAACGCTGTCAAAAAGGAACAATATTGTTCTAGTGACATCAATCAAATGGTAATGCCCTTTGACATTACTCCTAAAGGACTCTGAAAACTATAGCAGAGAGCTATGGGATGTTTTGTTATTGTACATGAAATACTGAGCAGAATTTTTGAGTGGGCAAAGGGATTATATGCTACACCAACATCACAAATCTTATTTTAATAATGTAATACTTTTATTTATATTTTTATTTATGTATATNTTTTTTATATATATATATATAAGGATAACTTCAAATTATGAAGAAGTTTGATCAATAACTTAATAAATATTTGAGCCCTCCAAATATATTTTTTGGCTGTGATTTCACATCTTTTTTCTTGTAGATGGAATATAACTTACATTTATGATACCTATCCGTATTTGGAATTGGAAACCTGGCTGCCACAGGAAATGGTGTGTCATGAGACAGCTCATTTTATTTTCTATTTTAAATGGAGCAAAAATTACCTTTTCTTTACATGGTCAGATAGCATCTAAAAGTACCCTGGTTTCCCTAAACTGAAATGCCATTGTTAGTTGAATAATGGAAAGAGGCTGGTATCCTGAAGACCACTTAGGATGGGATTATAAAATGTTCATGAAAAGATGTAGCATTGCCATTTGAAGAAATTTAGAAATTTTACTCCTTCCTTGATTAAATCTGCTAACTATGGATTAATTGTCCTAATCTTATCAGGTTAACAGGTTTTAGGAATGATTTAGGTAGCCGGGGTTTGAATAAAAACAACACTTATTGCTAAACAGTATATTAAAATTAAACATGACTATGATTTGGTGTCACTTTATACCAAATTCACAATAAATTACATGAAACCATTCAAGCTATACAAGAATAATTAAAATATTAAAAAAAAAAAAAGANAAAATATTAAAAAAAAAAGAAGAAAGAATCAACTTCAAATATCTGTAATTGGAGCTCCTTACTGTTTAATAAGCAATGACTTTAAAATAAAATATTTTTCATGATCAAAATGTCTAACCAGATGCTTTCCAGAAGATCCTTCTTTCTGCACTGCAGCTGAAGCCATATGCACTGGAATAAAGTGAAAGTAAATGTAACTCCCTCTGAAAGTTAAAAAAAAAATTTACAATGCCTATAAAATGGATTCTTGTCTAAAATAAATGGTCTTTTATTCATGGAATAATGTGTATTCTGATTCACTACTAAAGAGCTCAACAGAAGTTACAGCTTTGTTGTGTCTGAAATTTTTATAGTATGGAATATTTGTGTAGAACTTACATTTTAAAAAATTAATAACAGCACACAATGGCCATATACAGTTAGCACCAGGAGTCTAGTATTGACATTCAGGGATAATTATGTAAGTATTCAGTAGATATTTTGTCTTCCATTTGTCTGTGGGTTTTACTGATTTTTTTTTTTTTGTATGATAGTAGGTTATTAGCATGAATATGTTAGCCCTGGGAAGGTTCAAACAGAGTCACCTTTAAAAAAAAAAGCAGCTCTAAGAGTCAAGTCTATTTTATGTGCTTTCATAAAAGAAGGTTAAAATACTTTAGGGAATATTCTTCTCCTTGGTATGTACATGAATAATTCCTGTTAGCTATTCTGGCAGTGCAGTATATGCACAGAATGGGGAATGGACCTTTTCTGATGACTTTTCCCTCAAAAAATCAAGCAGGTCATTGTTTGTCTACTCCTTGGAACAGTTACTGCTTAGGCTGGATCAACTCTGACATAGATCAATACAGTAACACTGGTAAACAGATTAAAACCAGGAAATGATTTTTTTTTTTTTAATTCCAGCCTTAATAAGCTCATTGAACTTTGAGCCCAATAAAATAATTATATAGTTGTATACGACTCTGATTAGACAACATAACTTTCTAAGTGCATGTTTATAAAAATACATCACAAGTAAAATTGAGTGGAAAAAACTCTTTTACTAAATGATGTCAGAGTGTTAAAACTGAGAGGAGAGGGTTCAAAGCTATTGAAAGGGAGAGCCCTTTTTCTACCCTTAAAACCAAGTTTTGTCATTGCCTGAAAAATAACTTGTGCAATCCTTGGTAAAATATTACTTTGAATCAATGTAAGGAATTCCATGTTGTAACTTTTGTTTTAATGAAATTTGCCAATTGAATAATAGTGTTGGAAATAAGCATCTATCTCCTTTTTTTTTTTTTCTCATTTCAAGATAAAATCTGCAAATTTTCTTGAATGGTTGGAATACAGGGAATATCATCTGGTTTTGCCTGAGATTTATTTACATTAAATGAAAACCACTAACTTTCTTAACTTTCCTGTGGTTTCAGTTCAGTTGTCGTGACGCAGATCTCTGACTTGAATTCATACGCTTGATTTGTTTTTTAGTCCTCTGTGGGTTTTCTTGATACTAAGTCTGTATGTGCAGGAGTAAATTGGCTTATTTATTTCTGAAGTCATCCTGGGTCTGCTATACAATGAAATGGTCGAAAAGCATGAATAGCCAAAACCTTCTACAACTCTGCCTGTCTGTCTCAGTTGACTTCTTTTTTTCCTGAGGTAGTCCAGCATTAACAATGGAGGAAATGTTTTAAAAGAAGGAAAATGCCTTACAGGTCTGCTTGAAATTAAGTATCAGTCAGACTTTTCCATGGCTGTTGCAATTTGCTGATCAATTGTTTTAAGGCTGTCTCTGAAAATAAAGGTAAACTTTGCTGAACTGTAATATTTACAATTAAAAAATGAACCCTGATAGAAATTCACTTGAATATCCTTATGATAATAATACTATTAAAACATGTGTCTGAAATCAGCAAATTGACTTGCTTAGTTTATTTCTTTTCTTGATCTCTGAAAGGAGTCAGGTTACTTTTTGGATGTTTCTATCTGTGCCCTGTGGTTTTCCTAATAAAAAAATAAGGCAATTCTGGCTGATTGCAAAATATATCCAAAAGGCTGTGGAGAGGTATTTGTAATCCACTTGCAGGAATGTCATGAAATGTTGCCACAGGTTGCGTAATGAATTTCCATTTATGTCATTGATGGTAGCAATAATCTGACAAGGCAAGAAGTCTCTTTTTTCTATGAGTTCATTTTTATATGAACAAAGATAAAGAAAGAGAAGGACATGTTGCCATCAAGAAAGAGAAACTGAGAAATTTTACTTAAAGCAAATGTGGGACTATTTACATACACACTGCAGCTTTAATGTTGCAATGGGAGAGTGTGCAATTGTTCAGGAAATATGAAAACAAGCTAAAGCTGAGGAAATTTTAATTGGAAGAAACTATTAAAACTACCTAACAATAGGTCAAAATTAGCATATTTTGTATCTGGGGAAAGGCAAGTTAACATGCGTGGCATTTTGAAGAAGTCACAACTTGATAGGTAGTAAACCATAGACTAAACTCAGGAAGAAAAAAACCTCCTACCTAGAATTGTATGCTTTACAAAGAAAATATATTATGGATCACCTATTAAGTTTCTTCATTTGATAACCTATATTGAAGAAAAAAAGTATTTTAGGTACCTATTCCTGTTTAGCTTATTTAGATGAAGCTTCCCTTGACCTCAGTGTCTGGGAATATAATCAATGTCCAAACTCCACTGTCTGACCTATTTATGTTGCTGTATGCTAGCAAAACATACAATTGAAATGGACTTTATATCTGTCTCCCACTCAGGATCACAGAACAATTTGGTTCAAATACCAAATTGTTACTGCAAAATAAACAATAGAAATTGCTACTTATAGCTATGGATATATGAACATCAACATGAAAATAATTACATTCAGAGGCTGGCTCGAAACAGGCCCTACAATGGTTTACTGTTGTTCCTACCTAAAATCAGTTGTCACAGTTGTTAAACATGCTCTCTAATCTTAATGGAGATGTTTAATCAAATTGCTTATGCCAGGAATCAGCTCTAATTAAAATTTTTTGTGCAATGTAGGGCAGCTTTGTTATCTGTTATGCAGGTAGGTGTGAAGTAGCTTTGTTTTGCTCTGGATAAGTAAAAGGGGCTACAAGATGTTTCCCAGCCAGAGTACTCTGAATAAGGCAGATCAGAGAATCCAGGATTTGGGACTGAAACTGTCTTACTGTAGATTACAAAATAGGTCCAGGGGCTGTGTACAGGAATGTTAATGTGATTAAAATCCTCATTTCATCACAGTTTAAATTGGACAGTTCATGCCCATTTAACAGAGTAATTCCCTTAGTAATTCCATGTATTTTAGCAGACTACTTCTGGTCATGATTACTATATAGAAATTTGTCTGTTAGTCTCTTCCATTTGAACCTCTTTTTGTACCATTTCAAGCTTTTTATCAGCATCAATCATGAGATGACTGGCATTCACAAGAAAGGAGCACGAAACAATGATTTTAATCAGTTCAAACAAAAAGTGCAGCAACAGAGTCCTGTAGAGCTGAACACAAAACACAGAGAGATGGGCATTATCTGTACGAACAGGAAGAATACAAGATCCAAAGGAGAATAAACCTTGCACATATACTGAGAAGCGTGGGCAAGAGGTAGCATTAAAAATACTCTAAGAAAGAGAGGAAACCTGTGGTGGATTAACCATGACTATCAGCCAAATGTCCATCCAGCCGCTCACCCACTCCTAGTCTTCTGTGAGGCAGGGGGAGAAAATACTGTGAGAAAGCCGATGGATTCATGTGAAGACAGAGAGACCGCTTATCAGGTACTATCATGGGTAAAACAGACTCGACTTGGGGAAAATTTATTTTGTTGCTAATTAGAATAGATTTGGTTAGTGAGAAACAAGAACAAAAATGTTAAAATGTCACTGTCCTCCCCCCTTTCATAGTCTCAGTGCTCACCTTCACTCCTTCATTTCCAACTTCTCTACCTGCCCCCCTGAGTGGCACAGGGGGATGGGGAATGGGGGGTTGTGGTCAGTCCATTAGCAGTTCCCCTCTGCTGTTCTTTCCTGCTCACAGTTTTTCTTCTGCTCCAGAGCCTGGAGCACCTCCTTCTTCTCTGACCTTGATGTTCCCTCTGCTGTTTCCCACCTCATTTTTCCTCACTCTTCTCTGCTGCCTGGAGTTTTTGCCCATCTTAGAATCATAGAATCATCTAGGTTGGAAGGGACCTTTAAGATCATTGAGTCTAGCCATCAACCTAACACTGCCAAAACCACCACTAAACCATGTTCCTAAGCATCACATCTACCCACCTTTTAAATACCTCCAGGGATGGTGATTCAACCACTTGCCTGGGCAGCCTGTTACAATGCTTGACAACCCTTTTGGTGAATAAATTTTTTTTAATACCCAATTTAAACCTCCCCTGGCACAACTTGAGGACATTTCTTACCGTCCTGTCATGTGTTACCTGGGAAAAGAGACCAACATCCACCTGGATACAACCTCCTTTCAGGTAATTATAAAGAGCGATAAGGTCTCCCCTGCGCCTCCTTTTCTCCAGACTAAACAGCCCCAGTTCCCTCATCTGCTTTTCATAAGACTTGTGCTTTAGACCTCTCATTAGTTTTGTTGACCTTCTTTGAATGCATTCCAGCACCTCAATGTCTTTCTTGTATGAGGGGCCCAAAACTGAACACAGTATTCGAAGCGCAGCCTCAGCAGTGCTGAGTACAGGGGGACAATCACTTCCCTAGTCCTGCTGGCCGCACTATTCCTGATACAGGCCAGGATGCTGTTGGCCTTTTTGGCCACCTGGGCACACTGCTGGCTTATATTCAGCTGACTGTCGACCAATTCCCCAAGGTTCTTTTCTGCCGGGCAGCTTTCCAGCCACTCTTCCCCAGGCCTGTAGCGCTGCTTGGGGTTGTTGTGACCCAAGTGCAGGACCTGGCACTTGACCTTGTTGAACCTCATGCCATTGGCCTCAGCCCATCGATCCAGCCTGTCCAGATCCCTCAGGAGAGCGGGTCAACGCTCCTATCCAGCTTGGTATCATCTGCAAACTTTCTGAGGATGCCGTCGATCCCCTCGTCCAGGTCATTGATAAAGATATTAAACAGAACCAGCCTCAATCGTGAGCCCTGGGGACCACCACTTGTGGCCAGCCAGAAAGGGTATCTTAAATACACTTTCCCAGAAGCACTGCCACCATGTCTGAGGGGCTCAGCTCTGCCCTGCCGGGGGTCGGTTGGAGCCGGCTGGAACCGGTTGTGTCCGGCTCGGGGCAGCCCCGGCCCCTCCTCACAGAGGCCCCTGCAGCCCCCCATTGCCAGCACCTGGGTGCCTGCGCCCAGTACGACATGGTGAACAGCTATAAAAGCGATGGGGCCGAGAAAGACGTAGTGATGAAGCTTACAGACAGATTTGAAACAAAAAATATCAAGTCCTCTTTAGGGAATATTAATCATTAGTGTAATAAAAAGAAAAACAGCAAGAGATATATGACAGGAGGAAATGAAGTAACTGAAGGCTAATAAGTGCTCGTGGCTGTTTGAAAATCAATTAAAAATTCATCTTTAGGTGCTATGTAATGAATGCATTTCTTTGTGAGCCCAGATAGAAACAAATGTCAGAAACACAATGAAAACAAAATAACAGAGAAAGAACACATACAAAACTTCTGACCAAGCAAACCAATACATACATTTTCAGTTCCGCAAAGCCCTCTTGGTTTTGACACTGACTTGCTCCATATGTTTGTTTTCTTTAATCATGAGAGAAATTATATTTTATTAAGGGCAGACAGATAACTAGGTCATATTCACTGGCATATTTTGTAATTATGATTGTTGTGAATATGTAAGAAATAGAAAACACCTGTTCATGTAAAAGTAATAGGAATACTTAGTTTCCATGCTTATGGAGAAAACAATGAAGTTAACAATATTAGGCTAAATGATTTTAGCTTGCACTGCTCCTGACTTCCGAAAAAATTAGATGACTCTTGAAATGTTTCTATCTTTTCTGCAGAAAATAGCCCTGTTTGGAGTTTTCAGAGCTTTCTCTGACTGGCGTCTGCCAGAGACAAAAGACTGGCTAGGCTGCGCCCGCGGTCGGACACACTGTGACATGTAGTCCTTGTGTTTCAGGCCAGATAGTTTGGTTAGACTCATCCAACCACTTTGCTGTGTATCAGAGAGAGTTCTAACCTAATTTTATACTTCTATCTAACTATCAGTGTTGTTGATTGTTCTGAATCCTGAATTTTTTAATCAAATGACATTCCATTAGATTATCTGGAGTTTCTGAATTGAGCAGGGAAAGCCAGTTTATTTAATGCTGTTTTTCACTATGCCAAGTGCCTTTCCCCAAAGCAAAATTTTTGGAATAAACTGTTTTATTTAATTCAAAATGGATTTTTGCTTTGCTAATAACTGTTGTGCATTGGCTTTGGGGGAACAGTTTTCAAAATAGCTAAGGAGACAGCTTATTTTATTTTGTTGTATCTAGATAATAATCATTGTGCAAGTCTGCATACCATTTAAGATTTAACTTTTTCCTTGAGCTACAGCTTGCCACAGACTGTATATTAGAAATGATGAAATATAGCAACCCCCCCCCCCCAAATTTTCCTTTGCTATTTCTGCACTATGAAATCAGCTTCAGTTAGGTTATATTGTAAAGCTTATCATTGGACAGGATATATACAGACATCCACTGTTGGCTCTGGAGAAGGAGGCTTAAGGAAAGTAGTAGTCTTATGTCTAATGTGAATTTTCCACCTAGATAAGCTCAGAAAAAGAATCCATTCTTACTGTAAATCTTACTTGTACATCACACAGTGTAACTTCGAGTTTTACATGCTGTTGGTTAGGCAATTTCCATCAACAAAGCATACGCTTTGGAAGAGAGAGGTAGGTTTTCCACAGGAATAGATTTTTGTTGTGATCAGCAGTGATTCATTCCTGAGGCATGGCTTCTCTCCTGTCTCTATGGTCCCTCAGGTTTCTGTCAGACTGAAGTAGTTTCAAACCCCACAGCAGAAATTGATTAAGAGATGATGTAAGCAGAATTTTTTTGTTCACTATATCCTCGGACATTCGATGATTGGTAGCAGTCATTTCTGGGTTTGTATTAAACTTATTCTAGGTATTGAAAATGTGTAAAAAATATGGCACGTTGCTAACAAAAGATGCTTAGAATCTTGATCTTTATAATTACAGTGCTTAGCTGTCTTCTTCTCAATATGCTTGGAAAACCATCTAAGACATGATCCAGCCTGGCCTGAGGTCAAATTCAGATCATGTATCATTTTTTATCTCCCTCTCTGCTTTTTTCCCATGAGGAAAGGGAAATAGCTGCCCAAGTGATGCTTCCTTCTGCATTTTTTCAAAGCCTGACAGAAAACCAAGCTGCCACAGGGGAAATAGGATTTTTCCACCAAGGAGGTAGCAGGCAGTTACTGAGAAAGACATGGACAACAACCATCACCAGGCGGGCATTTCTCAGCACACATGGGAACGACAGTAAAAAAAGTGTCCTGAATCAAAACTGAGGACACGAGTTAGTTATTTAGAGGTGAAGTTCCTTTGTGAAGACTATGCAGACACTCTATACGCTATTATATAAATACTGTAAACTTGTTCTCAAGGTGGGTTTTTTTCATACTCCGTTCTAAGAGCATATCATTTCTACACAGACACACTCAAAGTAAATTCTGAAAGTGAGGTGATCTATGCTTCCCTAATATTGCAATTTACTTAAATTATCTGTTGTTGGTGTCATTCTGTTTTCTTAGTCAGTATTTAGATAATCTAAGTTCTAGAACTACTTCTGTGTTGTATCTGATGTACTTTACCTAATAATGTTCTACAATATTTAGGTATTGTTATGTATGTAGATGTATTGCATGTATAGAGAAGATGCACGGATAGAACAAGCTGTGACTAATATTTTACTCTGGGGTCATTAGCTTTTGTTGTACAGTGTGTTAACATCCATCAGACTAAATTAATTAGTAATATGTTTGTGGAATACAAGGGAAATATGTGTGTAACAGTGTCACAGGAAATAATATTGTCTGTCAGAAGCTTGGCTTGTATGAAAACAGGAAAGGCCTATAATAAATGGAAGACTTATCCAGAAGTAATCATAGAGTAAGACAAGGACATTCATTCTACTGCAAATATTTGTCAAAGCGATGTGATTCATCCTCCATTGACAACAACTGCTTTTGATAATCCCCTGTGATCCACATGTAAACTACCAGCTTCCCAGTTCCCACTGCTATCAGTCAGATTCTTCTACATCTCAGGATCAAGCTCAATGGCAGTAGCTTCAAAGACCTTTTATTCTGTCAAGACCAAAAAAAAAAAAAAAGGTTAGCTAATTTAGAATACACTTTCATGAAATGAACCCAATTAACCTGCCTGTAGTGTATTTCATATTAATTTCCAAGTCTTTTCAGAGAAACCTGTTATTAGTTTAAAATTCTATTCTATCTGGGAAGTATTAAAAAGTGCTTTGGTTTGTTTCATAATAAGTCTTAAATCCCCACTAAAATTACTGTTTAAAGTCTTCCTCAGCTATTTCTTACATAAAAAACAAAAACAAAACACAACCAAAACAAAGAAAAAAAACCCCAAAACCAAAACTAAATTAACTGTATGGGACAAGAAAAAAAAGAGAATACTGTATTTTTTTCCAAATCATTTTTTGTTCTTCATTATCCATGGACATTAATGGAGTTTTAATTTGTTGTTACACCAAAGTTTTACACTTCATTAAATCTCTGTGCCAATAATTACGGGCCTTATTGATTTCTTGTCTTTTTAGATATTCAAGAGCTCTTCTGGGCTTGTCTTCCCCTGGATTGTTTTTCTCACATTGAGATGCCAAGAGAGGTTGAAAGCATTTAAGCTTTCTGTAATACATTCTCATCTTCTTTACCATGTTACAATTTAATTAGAAGGACTGACAAGACTTACTTTTTCCCATGCATAGAATAGTACAGAATTTCTTATGATTCTTCTGTAGCAAAAGATTTTAAAAACTCTCAGTGGTCTCACAATACACAACAGGGTACATTTGCAACACAAAGATTTAGCTTTTACATTAATTCAGAGCAAAAGAAAAAAAATAGTTAGGCAGATAAGGATTGTACTGCATTAATAGTCAAAAAGCAAGGAAAGAATTTAAGCAGCTAACGCAGGTAGATAATAGCTTACTAAACATAAAACACTGTTTCCTTTTAGTTATTGGCTACCAAAGTGTCTAAACTGACTAGGCATGCCTGATTTGACCTAAAAGTTTAATAGAAGTACAATTCCATACTGTGTGCAGGTCAAGAGCAGACCAAATCCAAGCGTACCAGAAACTAAACTAGTCTACAGTATGTGAGATCCAAAACCTTGGCAGAATAGAGCTGTCTTTTTTTGAGAACTACAAGTTCTTAGACCATATTGACAGAACAAGAACTGTAACATGGATGTAGCAAGTAACATTTTTTCCCCCCAGAAGCTTTCTGGAATGTTATTTTGTCAGATTATAGTTTAATCTGTATGGGATAATTTTCCACCTTTCCTGATGAATCTGGGAAGCTGTGTAGTAAGCAATGCAACACATACAAGCCAAGAAAGAAAAAAGAAAAAGAACACACAACTAAAAAAAAAAAAACAAAAAAAAACAAACCAGAAAATTGCAAGGAGACTGATCTCTGGCCAAACTGAACTGTCAGTTGTGAGAAATGAGTCCAGTGTTTGGATGTGGATTCCTTTCAGAGTGATTTTACTGCCTTATTTCTGTTACTGTGACATGGTAAAATAGTCTTTTAACTTGGCTGGTGGAGCACTCCCTCAAACCGTATACTGCAGGGATAAGAATTTCTTCTCACTGAAAATTACCACCAGTCCTCACCTTTAGTGTGTAAGTGCTTTAACTGATAAGCTATCGTGCAAAACAAGGCTAGTGCTGGCATACACACTCTTCATTCTTTGGGTACACGTAGGTTTGATTGAGTCATTCTACTTAGGCAAATCTTTTCAGGAGACAAGCAACTGAATTGCAAGCAAAAGTGATTTAATATAGCTAAACTCAGGTCTGTTCTTAGAAAATCATGTCAGTTTTCAACAGTAACCTAATCTGCAGTTTTGTACTTTACCCTCACACAGAGTGAAGTCTTCCATGAGGAATGCATAGGTAGCCAGGGTTCCGACATTTGTCTACATCACCCTGTTGCATTAATGTGGCACTTTAAATATGAAGAATTTGAAGTCACAATTGTTTGTTTGGTTGGTTGGTTTTTTATCTAGACTTAGATTTTTACTGGATTTAAAAATATAAAGTCACAGAATCACTCTGTCTGGAAGGGACCTTTCAAGGTCTCTAGGCCGACCTCCTGCTCAGAGAAGGGTGATCTCTGAGATCACATTAGGGCCTTATCAATTTAGTCCTTGAGAATCAATAAACATAAAAACTTGAACATCTAAGTAAGTGAGTATACCTTCACTTCTTTTCCACAAATTCACTGAGGAATAAGTTTTATTGTTCTTTATTTAGTCAAAACCTTAAATCACCATGTATTTTGCCTAGTACGAGGTGAATGATTGATGAATGTGACTTAAGTGTAATAATCAAGCATATCAAAAGGTTTCCTTAGTTTAGGATTAGTTAGTTATGTCCAGTTTTACAAAACTGTAAATAATTGATTGACTTTTTAAAAGTTTATGCAATATTTCTAAAGGCCTATGGCATCTATAATGGACTTCTAGCTGTGCTCTTTCAATTATTTTCCACACAGTTCTTCATCAGTAAATGATAAGTTTATTTTATTGTGTGGTTTTGGTATGAATTAATTTTGTGTAACCTTTTATTTATTTTTTTTTATTTTAATATTAGGTATCTCAGTGTAACTTAGAAAGATACCTTGCTACAAATGTGTATTTTCTCTCATTTCTAAAGTTCTGAAGTATATCACTTTGAACTAAGAGTGAGTATTTAGCAAAATTATTGAGGAGTGAAAACTCTTAGATCTGACGTTCTTAACCTAGATCTTCATACCCAGTGTTCATGATCATAGCTTTCTGAACACAAGCCTCCTTACCTGAACAGATTGAAATCCATCCATCCTGGACCATAAGGCATTCTTAACCCCAGTCTATCATAAAATCTGACCTATCTTTTCTTGCTAATTTAATCTTTCCATCAATGTTTAGACATATCCTTCTGTATTTTTTTCTTTAGAAGCATTTCAACAGATAATTGCACCCTGATGCATTCTTGCACCCTAATGCAGCAAGAAGAATCCTTTAATTATACCTGTAAAACTAATATTTCACTTTAAATTCATAAAGCAATATAGACCTCTTGGGAAAAAGGTGGGGGAATGTGTTACAAAATATCACACTGGTATTTTAAAACTCCATAATGACTGTGTTTTGATCCATAGCTCTTTGATTTCTTATGAGAGAGATTAAATCAGAGCACATAAAAGCAGTATTAGATATTCCAGTATTCAGGATACATTTGGGTTAAGTTCTACAGAAAATGCTGCTTAGTATCATAAGACATACAACCTTATGGATTCAAAACTTGATAATAACAGCACTGTATTGCTTGTATTGCAATGAGGTATGGTGTCATTTGCCTCAGAGTTGCCCCTTCAAATCCAGCTTAGTTTACTAGTGTTAGAATATTAGCAGTTTACAAATGCCCTCAGGCTGCCCAACATTAAATTCCTTGGCATTCTCAGTTGCATTCCTCGTGGACAGGTATACAGATCATAACTGCCACTTCTGCTGGTAAATTAGAAGAGGCTGAAGACTGAGTAATAAGGGAAGATAAAATCTGATCTCTTTAGATGCAGCTTTTCTAATTTGTAGTTGGATTCAATGTGAACGCTTGAGAAGACAAGAATTTTCTTTTGGAATGTTTATTTATCTACTCCATACCCTCAGCTATTCTGAAGAAATTAGAAATTATACGAATAAGTATACAAATCTTTCTGGATGATAGTATCAACAACTAACCAAGACCAAATGGTTATTTG
>VXBO01002399.1:135700-157535 GCA_013400135.1 Rhinoptilus africanus
GTCTTCAGACCAAGTGAATGTTGAGTCCTGTATAATCTAGGATTAGAAATATTAAGAAAATTGATTTTTTTTTCATGCAACAAAAATGTGGCTTTTAAATTTTTTTTTTCTTCTACAAATTACAAGGAAAAGTCAGAGACTTTAAATTTTTCTGATGGGCATCTTAATAGAGATAAAGAATTTTTTTTGCAATAGAATATTTTCTTTAGTTTGCTACCACAAATAGCCTACTAAAAGTCATATTTCCTCAATTATCAGAAATCAAAGCACACAAGACACTTCCAGGGAATCTGCGGAGCCAGACAAGACCCCAGTTGTGCCATATTTGTAATTTATCTAGAAACACTGACAGGTGTTCTTCAAGAAAATATTTTTAGGAAGGCATCTATTTTAAAGGGATTACTTTCAAACCATTATTTCTCCCCAGTTTGCTTATGAAAATGTTATAAAGACAATATTACAAAGTTATCCAAGGTCAATGTATTGTCACACATGTTACTTCTTTTCTATCTATGAAGCTAATTCTCCTTACAAAGTTCAAAATTATCTTGTCCTGATATCTTGATTTATAAATAAATGCATTTTGGGATACTTAGTGCTTTATTGTCCTACAAGGAAATATATAAATAATGTTTTAATATATTTTCCTAGTATAATCTCAAACATCAGAACTAAAATGACTGATCTATGATTCCACAGACATTGCTTTTCTTCCCTTTACTAAAGAGAAATAAACTGTCCTTCCTTCACCTCATCTCAGTGTTCTCTTTCTTCCAAGGATCTTTCCACTCTCCTTAAAACCTCAGGATAACAACAAAATGCAAAGATAGGTTAGGCCTTTTTTTCAGAATTCATGGGTAAAGTGTTATCAGATCCTTCTCTTTGAAAAATTTAATTTATTAGAATTGGGTTTGATCTTTTCTTTCCTTCTTCTGGCATTTATTTCTATCCTTTCAATTATATATTTTTTAGTTGTGTGTATCTAATCATAACTTTTTCTGTAGAAAATAAAAAAAAGGAAAAAAGTTCCCTTTAATTTTTTATCTCCTCAGAGTAGTCCATTTGAATGCTCTCCCTCCTAGATAAGTAGTGGAACTGGAGTTTCTTTTTCTCTTCTTAGTATCTACTGTATTATTGTCTCTTACCTCTATGTTTTGAATGTTTTCAGAGAACTGCAACTCTTCTCTTTCCTTAACTTTTCTGACTTTATCCTTGCATACTTGTCCTATTACTTTATATAATAATATATATCATTGCTTCTACTTTGTGAATAACCTTTTTGATTTAAATATCATCAAATAACCCCTGAAGTGGTCAGATAATGCCTCTTATGCTTTGCTCTTTCCTGTGGACTGGATTCATTAGCTGTTGTGTATATAGGACTTTTTAGTGGGTGTCAGCTTACTGTATTCCCTCTTGCTACGTATTTTTTTTCCTAAGAGAAATTAAATACTTGAGTTATTGAGGTCAGCTTTTTAAAGTATATTATTTTCCTTTCCAATCCCATTTCTTACTAAGTAATTTCATTAAAATTACTTTCAGTATTCAAGTTCTTAGGTTCTTCCATTTTTAAATCAGGAAAAAAAAAATCAGTTTAGCTGAAAATTATATCTTTATAATTTCTTACACTCACTGAACTGAAATGTTAAACTGGAGAGAATTTCCCGTGTCACTGAATCCAGTCTATTGCAGACGACAAACCTTACAACTGCTTTTCTCAACTGATCCATCTCTATCTTAAATAGCTTGGTTTTTAATCCTTTAAGTGATATTAGGTAAGTTGTTCTAGAATCTTACCTTCTTCTAGTTTACAACCTCACTGTTCTTAGTACATGCACATAATTCTTGTGCTAGCTTTATTCTTTATTCTAATTATTTTTTGTCCTTCATGTCACTTCCCTCTTCCTTTATAAATTTACTATCAAGCCATTTTAAGAAGATGATGAACTTCAGTGTTTACTGTATTGTATTTTTCAAACAGAAGGTTTAAGTATTTAAAATGCTATTATATCTTGTCTGATCACTGTTAATTGTTTTCCCACATTCTCCTTGCTTTCTTTTTCTGTTTTTTGGGGGTTTTTTTTCCTTCTCCACAAGCATTCAACAGGTTCTTATCTCCATCTGAACTCAAAAGAAATGTTTATGTTCTTGGTATGTAGTATTGGGTTTTTTTAGACTTCTAAGATTTATATCATTCATTTGTGTCGTATCATATCTCTATCAGTGGCATTGCACCAACAAAAAGACTGGATTCGAGTTTGAATTTCTTTAAAACTAAATTCCCATTACTAAGGAAGTTTGAGATCTGAGTTTTGGCAGTACTCAGATCTTTTGCTAAAGTCAGGGTCCACTTCGGTCTTTAAAGCCATGGTAACTCTATTTGCATTTGTTGAAGATTTTCATCAGTGTTGCTGTAATCATATGATATCTCATAGAATTTAGCTGCTAAAAACCAGAGAGTCTTTTAGGGTCATTTCAGACAAAGATTTTCCAACTTTCTGAAAATCATGATGGAAAATACTTCTACAGCATTCGTTTCTTGCATTTAATGTATATGACTGGTATGAATATTGGATAAAATTTAACTCATTAGTTTACATAACTGCAGTCACTACAGGGATAAAAATCTCTGTATAACATTAAGCACTAAATGAAGCAGAGGAAAGAAGTACTTAGCATTAAATTAAAAAAAGACAAATAGCAATGTAGTTAATTATGTTTTAATTCAACTGTCTTAGATTGCATTAAAGTTGTACCGGTGGGAAGATTTCTTTAGCATCTCTTTCACACCAGCTGAAAAAAGTCAACCAAGTAATTTGTCTGTAAAGCATCCCAGCACAAAATAAGCAAGCAAATAAATAAATACTGGACAATATGCCATTATTTTATCTCCTAGAATCTGAAAATGGCTCTAAACTGCACAAGGACAAGCACCTTATATGCATACTCATCTTTGAATTTCTAAATATCATGTACAATTCTGGTTTTTTTGGAAAACAATATTCAATAGAGTCAGAATCAAACATTAGAGGTTTTCCAGACAATACTTGCACCTTTGAATAATATGTTATTAAAATTATTTCCTTTTCCAGAATGATTTTTATAAAATGGTGGGCGTTCTAAATGTATAGGATTTGCTCGCAGATAGTATTTCTGGGAAATCCAGGGAAAGAAAAGAGTGAAGAAAATTTAGGCTGTTTTTTCAGCCTACAGAATTTAGACTTTTTGTGTTGAGACAGAATGACTACACAAGAATACATTGTCAGTCAAGTGTGAGGTCACATTGCCTCATATTCTGAGCTCCAGACCTGTTCAGAGTGAAGGAAGGTTGTCAGGGTCTTAATACAAGCCCCAGTCTTCATTCAGGTGCAGTGCCTGGATCAGGTCTAAGCAAAGCCAGCTGTGCTACAGCCCAGTATATCAGCAGATATTTTCAGCTTAGGACTGCCAAAAAATAGCATGGAGTCTTGTACTGGGCATAAATGGCAGGGTTTGGGCAGCGGAGGCTGAAGGGACTGAGCACAAGGTGTGGAAAGAAGGTGAGTTGAAACAGTTTATGTCTTCTCAAGACATGAGTCAGTACTTAAAAGGTAATTTTAATTGGCTATAAATTAAATTGAGTGAAACTTTCCAAATCAAGACTTTTTTGCCATCAGTAAAGCTGTGAGCTCATACTACATTTAAGCCAAATCAAAAAGGTGAATGGAAAAAACCAAGAACATGAGATTTGGCATGTTTGAGCCTGGCCATACTGTCCTCTGGCAGTAAGTTAGAGCTCTAATATTCTATAGCTTTGCTACATAAGTAATCAGAGATAACTATAATTAATTATTGATTAGTAGTCATGCAAATATTCAGTGGTGCTTGTTCTCCTGCGAGGTTATCAAAGAGACAATTATAACACAACTTTTAGAACAATTGCAGTTTTATTCTAGCATTTGAGGGAAGCAGAGCACAAAGTTTAATACTAAGCCACACAGTGGTAAAGAACGCATTTTCTGTTCTGCTGCTGTGAGCAGCTGTGATGCTGTTCTTTAGCCCTTATATGACATCAATACCAGCTGACAACAGGAATGCTAGCACTGCTAGGTTCCTAGATGCTGAGATGCGACTGCTGGCTGTCTTGAATCACCTCTCTGTCCTCTGTGTGCCTTAGCATAGATTCTAGGAGGACCTGTTCCATGATCTTCCCAGCCTCACAGAGGTGAGGCTGACAGGTTGGTAGTTCCCAGGGTCCTCCCTTTCACCCTTTTTAAAAATGAGTGCAATGTTTCCATTTTTTCCAGTCACCGGGGACTTTAGGTGACTGTCATGACCTCTCAGATATCATGGAGAATGTCTTAGCAACTATATCAGCCAATTCCCTCAAGACTCTGGGATGCTTTTTGTCAGGTCCCATATACTTTTGTATGTTCAGGTTCCTCGGGTGGTCACAAACCTGATCTGCTATTACACTGGGAGGGACTTTTCTCTTCCAGTCCCTACCTTGTGGTCCATCCACTCAAGAGGTGTAGGGGGAGAGGTTACCAGTGAAGACTGAGGCAAAAAAGGTGTTGAGTACCTCAGCGTTCTTGTCACCTTTTGTTACCAGTTTGACAGTCTTGCTCATCAGGCGGTATGCTTTCTTTGACCTTCCTTTTCTGGCTGACATACCAGATAGTTTAGTAAATGAAGGTCCAGATTTTCAAGATGGATGTTTTTAAATATCCTACCTTTTTTGTAACTGGCTTTCTTTTCCTATAGCATTGGAGATCTTTAATCTATAAACTGTAAAATGCAAAGAAGCCTCTGCTCTGATTTTTTTTTTTTTTGTAATTTGTTCTATTACTGTGATATAAATACATTTCTAGAATCTGGTGGCAAACCCATATCTGCCTATTATTGTGCCCTCATGCAAAATCTTATTTTTAACAGGTTATCATTACCTTTTCTTTTATGTTGCAGTAGATGTAAAAACAAATATTTTTCTTTCCTCACTCCAGATAGCTTAGCATTGCTTCAAGTCATATTAAAACATCCACCTCCATGTCTGTTCAGATGTGATTGTATATTAGTGGTCCATTACATGGATCTATGCAGATGAATAATGTGGTTATTATTTCAGTTGAATTTATAGCATGTTCCAAGTATCTCTGGAATGATAAAAATAAGTTTAATGCAATCTTTAAGTCTGAGATATTTCTAAACTACTTACTACAGCACTTTATATTGTTTTTAATTCAGTGTTCATGTAATGTTTAGATGTATGAAAATTAAGAAAAAATATTAAGAGATCCTGATCATTTGCGTTGACTCGATTTTATCAGCAGTTGTATGTGCTTCAGCATCAAGAACTTAAATGAAGGCTGTTGATTTTCTTCATACATTCAATTTTGATTGAGTTTACTGAGTTAAATCTAAACCATATTATGTTTAATGTTTCAAGAAGTAGGGGATGTGGGCTAATGTACTGCAGAGCCTTTTATTTTTTTGTTGCTAGCTCTAATTGAAGCTAGATGGCTAAACAGCATTGTAACCAAGAAGTCTCTATTACAAAATTAAATTAAATGGTGATCCTACTCTAACTTCTGGTAAGACATACTCAAATGGGGCACTATCAAAATAGCAGTATAGGCTGAGCAGATGGAGCAACCATACTACTTCACTAACCCTATAGTTTTCTCCTGTTTCATGACTGAAACAAATGTGCATTGCACTTTAGAAAAACATGCTTATTTTTCCTCATGGGAATCACTTAGCCTTCCTATCTGCAGCAGAACATGTCGGCTTCTTGTTCACCAATTATAGAATTAAAGAGCAGCTCAGTGTTCCCTCGGGAAAAATGTAAACAAAATAACTTGTGACTATATTGCTATCATACTAGTTATGTCTCAGGGGCCAAGTTGAGAGTGAATAGGCAGAGATAGTTGAGGTATTTCCTAATTTTTAACTGCTTGACTTTCAGCACTAGTACTGATCTTTTAATGTAATTTTGTTTGTAATAGTAAGAAATCAGATTAGTTTACTTTCCTGTGTGTCTATTAGCTGTCTTTTAGAAGCAGAGAATCTAATCAAAACAGAAGAACTCCTTTTATTTGTTTTTCCTCTTGGTTTTCTCTTGAGTGCCGTAGCATTCCTGTTTCTTTTATAGGCTTGTCAATCATTCTCTTCAGGGTTCTTTACCTTGCTTGTGGCATCTAAATTCTGTTTGCTCAAAATTTAAGAGGTTATGGGTTTTTTTGTCATCACTTGTCCAACACTTCTTTATAGTTTGAAGTATAGGTCATTATTATGTAGTGTCTTATCTTTCGTTTCCTTTAGTACTGAGCATTGAGTTGAGGTCATTCATCATACCAGAATTATTGCATGTGTCAAGGTTACATTCCAATTCTTATTTTGAGTATTCTTTTAATTTTCACTGAGTGTTTTAGTGAAATCTGTTTATGTCACTATTGAAGTTTTCTTGGATTAAATCTTCCTGCTTCTTTTACAATACTCCTACATAAAATGAATAATATTGAAGCCCCAGTAATTTGAGAAAAGGAAAGAAAATACTACAACATATTTTTTAATATAGGTCTATGTGGTAAAAGGCATTGTATATTTCCAAAAGTGATACAGCTATATATACATATGTTCATATACGTATATTCATGTCCCACTGCCAAACTGAATACATTCAGCTTCTGATTCAATGCTAGCTAAAGTGTGTTTTCATTACTATATTGTTTCATATTTAAAAAAACCACACTGACATTTAGTATGCTTCATGCTTCCTATTACAGATGATTCTCACAAACTTTTCTTTGTGCAATTGACAAAATGTTATCATTTGACTTCTGTGTTTGACAACTGACATAGCTCTGGATGCAGTGCTTTCATTTTCTCTTGTGATACTCTGTTCAGATATAGTGGAGTTTCTGTAATATTAAAAATAACCCTTTTTTCCATTTCTCACCCATATACCTTTAAGACTCCCTACCAGAACCACTGAATGTTCCCATGTGAAGCTAGAATCTTTCCAGACCACAGAGACATAGTGCAGATCCACTGAGAGGAAATGTTTGTTGCCGCAAGGACTCTGTGTGAAGAGGTAGAAATAAACCCTTCTCCCCTAATTGAGCCCCATGGAGCTGAGTTCTTCCCAGCCTATAAGATCCTGACAGACAGACAAGCATTTTAGATTTCTTTCTTTCAAAACAACTTTCAGACATCATGCAGGTGAGAGGTTATCAGACTTTAGTGATGGAGATGAAGGGAATAAGGACAGCTTCATCTGTAAATCTTGGATCAATACATGACTTCAAAATCACCTCTGTCATGTAGAAATTAGCTAGGCAGTGCAGTCTGTGTATAGGGCATAGTTACAACAAAAGCAATACCTAGAGGAAAAAAGAAAAATCTTTTACAATAAGATTTTGTTTGTAATTCTATGCCTTGATTCAGTAGGCTAGCCAGAATAGCCCAAGGAAACAACAACAGCACAAACAAATGGATTACAACACAGTCCCTGTACATATCTTAGAGGAATTTTGTTTTGTATTCTCCTGACATAACATATAGTAAATGTTTCTGTGAGCCATATTGATTGTTTTTACAAACTAGACTATTTAGGACGATATTGCAATATCTTAAGTACAGATGGTGGCAGCTGAATTATGTAAGGCTCTTCTGCCTTATTGGTAGCTTGTCACTGAGATTTTAAAAACTTTTGCATTGGATGATTTTTGTTGAATTACATTAATATATCACAAGAAAAACGAAATGTACAGAGAAATCTGACAGTAGTATTAGTCTCTAAAACTGCTGAAAACACAGTCCTTTTCAATGGTCTTGATAGGTTGGACAATTATGTATTGAGGCTTTGCATAATGGATCATTTACTCAATTCTTCTGATATGGTAGTTATAATAGACTGCATTCTTATATCCTTTCACTAAAAATTTATTTGAAGAGTGTCTGACACAGGATATTACTAATAAAACACTAACTTTAAAGCACTGAAAAATGAGGGGTTTGTAACTTGCATTATAAGCATATGTATGCATGTAAGTCCTGTATATGCATACATGTAAAGCACATGTATATGCATAATGTAATGCATACATACATATTTAACCGCACCAGAATTTAAGTCCAAAATACATTAAATATTAAATATCTCTTTAAATAAAGTAAAAGCTAAAAAGAAAAACTGATGGATTTCCCTAAAAAAAAAAAAAAAGAAAAGAAAAAAGCAATAACCTAGTCTACCTAGTGTATGTCCGTTTGATTATGGCCTATTAATTCCCCCTGTAACTCTAAAGGAGAGCGACCCTTTCTTTTTCTATAGATACAAGTTTCTATAAGATTGAAAATTCAATACTTCATGCTGTCACATGTGCCTGAAAGGGCTCTTGAAAGTTTCTTAAGGGTCCTTTCAGAAAATGTTGTCACCAAATTACTTCTGAGGACCTGTGTTATGCTCAGAAATAGTGTTGGAGGCCTGAGGGTTACAGTAAGAGTCTGCCTGCCCCCTAACTGCTGTGACCTGTCAGAGATTCCGCAAATAATTCCTCTGAGGGTCTTAGGGCTTCTGATTGCTTGCAGATCTTTCACTCCCAGGTGATAACAGTAACTCTCCAACAAAAAGATTTAACAAAGACAAAATGTTCAAGTTTTGAAGGTGGTGACAGGTGAAGAAAACATTTTTCCTAAAATTATATCTGTAAGAGTTGTTGGCAACTTCACTTGTTTCTGTTACTTTCTTCTGCAATTTGAGGTGCAGATGACTTCCTGGTAACATCTGAGAGTTTGCTCTAATAAATCCATCCAGAGGTGTATTGTGCTGACCAGTGCCTTTGATCTCCCCTACTTTCTTTTGGGGAAATTTATATTCCCATCCTGTGAACTTTTGCCCTGCAGATCTAAGTTTTCTATAAGATAGGATGAGTGTTTACTGACCTACAGTGGAGGAATGTGAAGTAGTTTGTGGACTCTTTTGGATATAATGCCTGCTATATAGTTGTAAAGCTTTAGGTCAACAACTCAGATGATTCCTTTGAAACCTTGGTTACCCTAAAACTGGGAAGCAGAATAAAATGTATTGACCAGGCTGACACAGCTGGACTGCAGGCAATAATGATTGAATTCAGTTTTCCTGAATTAGGTAACAGCTCTGATATTTTGCTGCTTTGCTATTGGAAGTTTATAAGAATCAAATATATTTTCCTTAATGTAAACACATGAGAGTTTTTCACAGGTTATATAAGAAGGAATTCTCCTCCTTTCCCTTAGACAAGCTCATCAATAACCCTTCTTTTTTTTACTGTTTAAGACTACAAAAATTTAGATAATATCAACATATTTTTCATCAATTATTTATCTCTTGGCTTTTCAACTGAAATGGATACAGTGCATGTAAAAGCATTTATAGAAAAAATATATATATTTCAGTGATCTTTCACTAACAATGAGATAATATGTGACTAACAATTTTTATGAACCATAGAATTATTTTCATTAGTTTTCTGAATTTAATAATGCATTTGTAAAATTATCTCAGAATGGTAATGACTTCCATCTATAATCAGTAAGCATGTAGTATTTTGACTTTCTAAATATACAAATATACATACATTTCCTAGGAATTAGTGAAAAGCTCTTAGGTCATTATGCCGTTCACTGAGACTCATTTGGGAACTGTAAGACTCTACATGGCTCTCATTAATAGAAATATCTGCAAAGATAATATGTTATTGTGTAGGCTGTTTAAGACACTGGTATAAATTAGCACTTTAATATTTGACCTAATATGAATCAGTATAATATAAACTATGTGCAAACAGTGTAGATCAGGATTAATGGATTTTCCAAGCTTGTCGGAAATTAAACTTGAAAGTACTCTGAAAGAATATTTTATTGAAAATCTTCATAGCTTGGGTCTGCCCCATGGAACTAAGTTCTATGTGTAGGATCCAGATGGATGTTGACACATAGGGATGCCATCTCTCTGTCCCTCCGAGACCTACTTTTCAAGGATGGGAAATGCATATTTGTAGGCCAGAAGTGCATGCATGCCACATTCTAACAGCTCTCCACATCTGGACAAGAAAGGCAATATGGCAACTGGTTACGCTGCGGCTTACTTGCCTGTTCTCTACATAAGTTGAGCAAATTACTGGGATCTAGGCATGTTCCCAAACTGTAAGAAACGACTTCAGCCCTATCTGTATCTCAAAGTCAGAAAGTAAATAATCAAAGTAGGAAAGATAAATGTTTCTGTCTATGACCAGATTCCTCATTTAGAAATTTCCTAAATAAACAAATATGCTGCAATAGCTTTATAAACAAAGCCATTAATTTGATTTTAAAGACTAAAAATGACTGTAGAAATACTGTAGGCATGCAAATTGTTAATTTCATGCTTGTAAAAAATGGGGGGTGAGGGGTTTTTATCAATTTTTATTCTAATGTATCAAACGTTTATGAACCGTATTTGCTGGTTTTCCTTCATAATTTCTTCCTTATTCAGAACCTTGGTATATATAATCATATGCATGGCCATGCAACCAAAAGAAACTAAGAGTTTAAATATCAAGCATATTTTGTATACACCAATTGCTCTTGCACTGCCTTGTGAAACCCTTTTAATTTTTGACAGTTTTTTTCTAGTCATGTCTACCTGAAAGACATTAGTTTTCCCACTAATGATACTACATTGTAAGTAATTCTACCTTACTTTTCTCTGGATGCCTCCCTCAACGCATTTCTATTCATCCAATCATTTTGTTCACTCACATAACATAGCCAGGTGTGATTTTGTAGCATACCTATCAGAATTCATGTTTATTTGGTTATCTTTCAGTGTCCCTTTATCTTCCTGGTTTTCCACTACTCAAGCCCTCATGTTCTTTTTTTGTAAATGTGATCTACACTGTTTATTGCAAAATATATGGCCTGCATTTTCCAGTCTCAAAACATACAAATTCAAAACCAGTAGAAATGGCTTAAGAATGAAAGAAATAAATAGAAAATCTTTCCTTATTAATATAGATCTTACATTGTTGGCATATTTGACACTTATGGATTAGTGATGTCAGAATGATTGATCTGAAGACATTTCTGGAGCATTTCTGGCTCTGTTTTTTGTCCTAGTGACAGCTTTTCTTACGAGCCTGCAGGCTTGGAGTCCTTTTCAGCTGTGCTTGTGATCCTGTGTTTCTTGATGTTAAGACAGCAGTGGCAGTGTCCTCCAAGGTAGGGTGAAGAGCTTCTTTGTTGACCTCTGCAGCAGTGACTTCAGTAATGGTATCAAAATGATGGTGCCCCATCATTTGAAGTTATGTGTTTTGAATCAGATTAAGTACATATTTGTTTTGCTCATTGTGGTGCATGATGTACCTAAAGGATCAGCATAATAATCTGTCCCATGCTCCAGAGGAGTCTTCTGCTCCTTGGCTTTCCATGTGGAGCTCCAGAGTGCAGTGGCCTCATGAGCCAGGATGCAGAGAGCTTTGGCAGTGGGGCTGCCTGGCAGAGAGAGTGTTTAGAAAGTGTCTCCATTGGACACAGGTATAAGCTTTAGTTTCAACTATGACGTCCCAGCTACCATAAGTCTGGGTCCTGCTGTCCATCCTCTGACCTCTGGAAAGGACACTATCCAGGGGCAAGAAAGGGCCATACTGCCTAATATCTGTAGATTTAGCATGCATAGCATCTGTAACATCTGTAGCATCTGGAGATAACTGACACCTATTTATTGTTGTCATCCTTGTAAACATGAGAGAGAAATACAAACAACTGGACTGTGTTTTTCTAGTTCGGGCACAAGGCCCACTAGAGAAATATACATCAGTGGACCTGCTGCTGAGTGAACTCTTTTTCTTCTGGGAGCTTCTCAGTGCACAAAGGAAAAGAGGTGACTCAGGATGAGGCCTGAAGTGCCAGGGTTCTCCACCTCAAGAGGTTTAGGGTGGACAGAGGCACATCAATCTGCTTTCCTGGTCTGAGAGAGATAAAGAAGGCTAAAGAAGATGACAAACATTTTAATTTTTCTAGAATGCTTGAAGGTAGACTCCCCCTTGTGCTTTCCTTATGCTATGTGCAGATGTAGGGTAGTGTGAAGTGCTGGATGTGCAGGACTGTGAAGAAAAGAAAAGAGCAGAAGAGGGCTGCTGATCTTCCATCAGGAAAATGTAGAATTTTTGCTGCATGCCCTGATACTGTGTATTTCTGTGTGTGAATGTGTGTGTGTTAATGTAGAGCTACCAGGACAACACTTGGCTGTAGGTATTCTTTTCACTAATATATTTTCTGGAAGGGAGAAAGGCAGGAGAGACAGAGTTGCCTGGTACCTTTCCAGGCAGGTTGCCTGGTACCAGGGAAGGATACTGTCATTGGTGTACGTGTCAAAACTGACAAAATGGTCAAAGAACATAGAATCATAGAATCATTTAGGTTGGAAAAGGCCCTTAAGATCATCGAGGCCAACCATAAACCTAAAACTGTCAAGGCCACCACTAAACCATGACCCTAAGTTCCACATCTACATGTCTTTTAAACACCTCCAGGGATGGTGATTCAATCACTTCCCTGGGCAGCCTGTTCCAATGCTTGACAACCATTTTGGTGAAGAAAGTTTTCCTAATATCCAATCTAAACCTCCCCTGGCACAACTTGAGGCCATTTCCTATCACCTTATCATTTGTTACCTGGGAAAAGATATCGACATGCACCTGGATACAACATCCTTTCAGGTAGTTGCAGAGTGTGAAAAGGTCTTCCCTGCACCTTCTTTTCTCCAACTTTCTCCCCCAGCTGCTCTTCATAAGATTTGTTCTCTAGACCCTTCACCAGCTTTGTTGCTTTTCTTTGCGTATACTCCAACACCGTAATGTCTTTCTTGTAGTGAGGGTCCCAAAACTGAACACAGTGTTTGAGGTGCAGTCTTACTAGTGCTGAGTACCACTTCCCTAGTCCTGCTGGCCACACTATTTCTGATAGAAGAAATATTTCTTTGCACATGAGAGCAAAGAACCACAATTGTTCTCTGTACAAGCAATGCAGAGCCTCTCTGGTGTTTCATAATCTGGAGATACTTCTGGAAGGCATCTCAGCCATGCCCTCATCTGTGCCTGTATAGATTGCAAAACTGAGAAAGGGTGACTGCCCTGTCAACTGCCCTGTCACATGTTGTGCATCTTCCAGCACGCCATTCAGTGTTTGTGTTGTTTGCCAGCTTCTAATCTCCCTTGCTTTTTTCGTTCTTATCTATTGCACTGTGCTTTGTCTGCAGAGCTCTTCCACCTTGGCTCTGTTAAGAGCGCACCTTTGCAGGGTAACCATATGAGTGAACAATTCATCTTGTAACATGGGACTGTGTACCGCTCTCATAGAGCACAACTGTCAGTGTGGGATATTTGTGATGCAAAGCCTTCCACTGAGTCTTCTTCACAGAGTGAGCTCTGCAGAATACAGTGTCCTTTGCCAGGTCCCTTGCTGGGGACAGAGAGACCGCTCAATCTTCTCTCTTATATGAAGTGCCTGAGAGGGAAAACTTGCTGAGACAGTGGCAGTACTATTCAAAGTGTCTGAGATTCCATGGGGATCTAACTAAAGATCAAAGATCAGTTTTCCAAAGTCTTTCTGGAGAAGCTAACAATCACAGTTAGGAGGAAGGAAGCATGGTGTAAGCATGCATGTCAGGATATGGGAGAAAAAATTTGGTGCAAATGTCTTAATGAGGCGTAAAGGGATCCAATGGCAAATACCTTTAAGATAGATTGTTTGGCATCTAATTGGGGAATTTGGAGTGGGGAGAACAGATGGCTTTAGAGGTGAAGTGAATTGCTTATAAATACAGAGATTCAGAAAAATGCTGTGAACCTTCCTATAGATGTTTTCGTTTGAAAACTACTCAAGCATTAAAAGGTAGCTCATCAGTAACCTGTAAGAAGTTAACATTTTGCAGAATATATTATTTTGTCAAGTGATTAATGAAGTGATCAGCTGTTTCAGGCAACAAAAAATTACTTTGATTTGAATGCATTCATAGTTCAAGAGTTTAAGTGAATGTAAGAGAACACGAAGAATATATTTCTTACCAAGCTACTTTACTTTCCTTCTGAAATGATAACGTAAAAATGATGTGTCGGTGATTTTCTCATAAAAATCAGTTGTCAAAAGACTTAATGTTTATAAGTAAAGGAATTTTAGGCAAATAAGGCTAAAGATTATAAGAAACTCTTTCTTTTATGAGTCTCAGAAAACCAAGACTGTTTTAAAAGTCTATTATAAGCTTTTTTTTGGCTTTCTTTCAACCAAAACTACAACTTGTAAGCTTTCAGCACATATTCTAGAAACCGATGAAATATTAAAAAGGAAGTCATTAGTCTTTTATATGAGTTATACTTCATTCTTAGTATGTCCTCACGTGGTTATAGATTTCTAACGATCTACTAAAGTCAATAAATAGAAAGAGCACTTTCAGTTTCTAGAATTTGAGCTCAAAAGTCTTTATGAGCTTTTACTGAAAAGGTTTTGGTCTGTTTCAACTGTATATCATAATTATGCTATAAATATACCACTAAGTAAAGCGTAAAATTAAATCATTCGTATAATGTCACCATTTAAGGATATTAGTATGTTTAAAATTCTAATATACATGGTACTTTTCTTATTCTATCAATGGTACTTCTCATTTTTATTTGCTTGTCTTTTTTCTGACAAAATTATTTTCAATTTGGTTTTTATAAGGACTATAAATATAAAACATAAAAGTAATATATAAACACAGGAAGCTGACCTTTAAGTGCTATTATTCAGTAAAGGGCTTTTCAGTGACATTTTGTCAATGTAAATATGTTAGATATTATCACTTTCATTGATCTGACTGAGAGCTTTTCTTTTAGAACCAAACTAAAAATATTACAAAACCTTTACAGTCATGGTTTAATAAAAAATAATTTCAGCACTTCATTAGCATTAAATTAATCTGTCTTCAGAGATCTAAATATCGTAAGTATTGAGATGTATCTGAATTATTCTGTGCTTTTTTCTTTCATGTAGAATTATTTTAAAGATTAATTACTGTCATATCGTAGAATCATAGAATCATAGAATGGTTTGGGTTGGAAGGGACCTTAAAGATCATCTTGATCCAACCCCCACTACCGTGGGCAGGGACATCTCCCTCTGGACCAGGTTGCTGAAAGTCCCATCAAGCCTGGCCTTGAGCACTTCCAGGGATGGGGCATCCACAGCATCCCTCGGCAATTTGTTCCAGTGTTTCACCACCCTGACAGTAAAGAATTTCTCCCTGGTATCTAATTTAAATGATAAATTGACAGATTTTCAGTTCTCTGAAAGATCCAGTCAAAAGCTCTCAGGCAGTTCTAAAATATCTCGGCTAAAAATGTTGCTCTGTTTAATGCATTTTTACTTAATTTTATTATTTTTTCTGTAAAGTGATCCACATGGAAAGTGTGGATTTAGGAAGTATGTAAATAGTAAATATCTATCAGTTATAGAAACTAATTCAAGCTCAGTGACTTTAAACACTACATTTTTGGATTATTTTTTTTACATGGCACTGAGGCTAGGTTCTGACTGAAATTAATGCTGCTTATCTATAGGAGAAGAGAACTTTGGTAGATATATAACATTTGTGCTACTGAGGTAGCAAAGACCGGTACTTTTAGTGGTGTTTACTATATGATAGTGGACCGGTACTTATCAACTCATTTACTTTGTTTCTGTTCTACTGCCAGCCGTAGTGGAGCATTCTTAGTGGCCATAGCGGTCATAGTATTAGTGGAATTACAAAAACCCAAAACTTCCTGTCATTTACCACTATTAACTTTAGATTTCCTTCTCCCTTCTCTCTTCCTTCACTCTTCCATTCTTTTCTGTATGTACAGATGTTTGGAGGACTGACAAATTTGTTAGATGTCATAGTAATCCATTGAATATGTGTAGCCTTCCATTACTGTGGACTAGAGTTCTGCTGTTCTTTTACCCCATACGTATGAAAAAGGTGCTATAGTACATCTCATTTGCTATTTAATAAATACTAATTTCAACTGTGTAGTATTTGGAGATTTCTACTTGATACAGTTCTATTTCAAAGCCGTTCCAAATTATAAGAAAGCATTACATTCATGAGGGAGGAGAGAATAAAACAGTGTTTTGTTGGACCAACCTGTCTCTACATGGCTTCACTGGCCATGTAGACCTTTTCCCAGTGCAACCTTCCATGGTATGAGCCTACATTAGCAGCTTTGCTTTAGCTGTTTACCTAGTTATAATCATTGAATTTGAGCCCAAAACTATTTGATATTTTTATTAAGCTTATGGAAAAGTTTATCCTTCGGAAATGTTTGGGGGTTCAGATTGTGGGTTTGAGTTTGCAGGGTTTTCTGCTTTCCAGCACCCCCCACACCCTCATCCCACTTCCCAGGAGATCATATTATTGCCACTTCTGACATTTACACAAGATTAGTACTGGAATAACTTTGTCAGTGTGCAGGGAGCAATGACACCTCCTGCATCAGTAAATGAGAAAGAGCATTTTTTTTTCCAGAAAGCTACATACATTCTTCTGAATAATAGATATATCTGCCTGCATACATTTCTGATGAAACTGCTGAAACAAAAAGGAATGGCGTGATTTGAACACATATATGAAAGCCTTCTTTACTATTTGAACACAGTGTACAGTAACAATTACTAGAAATTCATCTTTCCAAATGAGTAGTGCAGATGATTTAAAAAAACAAATGGCCTTTGGCAGACACTGACCATTTAGCAGGAAAGCTTCCCTTCTTCTGTTATAAAAGAGCAGACAGCGTCTCTGTAAAATTTCAGAATTCCAAAGAATACAATTCAACAGGAAAAGAAAAGGCAAGGCAGACAGGTATTAAAAATGGTCTTTGGGCAAAAATGGAAGATCTGGCTAAGTTTATTAAAAGCTCCAAGTTTAGCTTTTAAAGTCTCATTGAATTCTAATGGTATGTCTTTCACATGCTTGCATTAGCAAGCATTTATTTATTCACAGATAAGAAAAGAATATTACTTAAAATTATGTTATGTGCCAGTTTTGAAGTCCGAAAAAATTAGAGTTCATGTTAAATTAGTTCTTTAAATCATTCAGGTGAGTCTTTAAATGCCATAGCTCATATTGAAGACATGAAAATCTCTCTATTGCTGTGATAAACAATTAAAGCTGATATCAGCTGCCAAATGTAAAGAAATATATCTTTTACATATATACTACATAATATATACTTTTTTATTTATTTTATTTTCCTGGACTTAGACAGATTCATAGGTTTCAAGAGGCAAATTAACAGTTTAGAAATTCTACATGTAAATAGCCCCTTCCATCCTCTGCATTCCCTCCTTAAATCCTTAAGAGACCCTGAAGGTTCACAGTGGGCAACAAGAGCAGTGCCTGCCTATTACTAAGATAGGCTGGCTTGGCACAGTTTCCCCCACATCTATCAGAGCTTTGCTCCAGAATTGGTATAGGTTCAATGAATGGACTTCAGAGCAGCTGCCAGCATTCATTTCTGGCAGACAACTAGAGACATGTGCCATGTGAAAGGCTCTTGCTAGGTTTCAAGGTATTAATGGATAAGCACTGGAAGAATGTGGCACAGGGACAGGCTTGCCTATCATCTATGAAGACTACTAGAAAAAGAAAAATCTCCTTGATGATTATTATAAAGATTATAAAGAACATTTATGTGAACTCTCTTCTAGTACAGTTCTAGAACAGCGGAATCCATCCATCATAAGATAATGCCTTTAGTACGAAGAAATCTGATGGCAATATTTTATAGGCAACATATGAAAATCTAAGCCATTTCAAGTAATCATTTGAGAATAATTCCAAGGTACGATTCTGAGTCACTTTTTTCAGTAGCTTACGGGCATCAAGGGAACAATTAGGAACAACTTTTGATCTGTAACTAGTGAGAAGTTAAGAAACAGCACTCATTTTTTGCCTTTTCTTTGTTAATTGATATAAAAAAGGAAACTGGGGAAAAAAGAAAAAAAAACAAACCTTAAACTGAAGAAAAATTCCTGAGATGACAGAAAAAAGGTGATTTCAGTGGACCTGTGGCAGTTTGCACAAACCAGGGATCTTTCTCTTAACCTTCTCCAAAATAAAAGTGAGACAATAAAATTTTGAGCAATTCACTCTTTGGTCAGCTTGGCTTGTGTTCTTCTGTTTCCTCTATCACAAGCACAAAGTCCTCAGTAAGAAGTCACTTATTTCTGAGACATGTGCCAGAAGCTACAATTGTTATTATTTTAGATCAGTATTATTGTCATATTGTGGAAGCAATGCAATATATAAATGTTGGACATCAGTTCTATGTTTAATTATTGTATGGCGATTAGAGTTAGACTGTTGCAGCTTCCCCCCCCATCTTTTTTTTTCTTTTTTCCTCATACACACAGGCATAGCCTCATGATAAACTGCTGGGGATGAGGCTATAACTAGATGACACTGTAAAAATCTCTACCTCCCTAAAATGCTTAGCTCTGAGATGATTCTCATAGCTTTCATTGCCAAAAGCCTGAGGATGCATCTAATTTAGACAAGGATTCTGCATTTCCAAATTATGCTCTGATTTTTTTTCCTCTGCTGGCAGTTTGACATGCTCTCTTTTGTATTATTATTATTATCATCATCGTCTATAATTTAACAGCTCTCTTTTTATAGCCGTGTTAAGGTCCCCACAATCTAAGCAAATATGCTATTGGCCATAGTTTATGTCCACAATAATAAAAAAAATTATCATTTCACCAATTTTATTTGCTGTTTGTAAGGCTTTCTATCCTATCTACTCAAGCTTCATTTTGTTCTGAAGACCAAAGGGTACTTTAGTATGCGGATGAATCACAAAAGCAATCTATCTGTCTACGAGAATATTGTATTTAACAGGTAACATCACTAAGGATTTTATGGCAAAGGACAGGCTGAATCATTTCTGTTAGTACTGCATTTCTATGCTGAGTTCCTGCCAAGACAGGATAGTTATAAAACTATAATTTTAGTTGAGACTATAATTTCTCATTTCAGCATAGGAAAAATTTCTTGTTTCATTTTACTGGCGTAATTATAGTGGTACTAATGAATAGGAAACTGTAACTGGTAAAATTTTCCCAGATTAAGAGGTTAACTGTTTGTCAAAGATACTGGGCCCTTTCCATAACTGTAACAGGACCTGTTGGTTCCTGAACCAAATCCCAATGCCTTTCCCTTCCCTTCTCTTCCCGTCCCCTCCCCTCTCCTCCCATTCCCTATCTCCTCTCCTCTCCCCTCCTCTCCCCTCTCCTCCCTTCCCCTCCCCTCCCCTTCCGTCCCCTCTCCTCTCCTAGATGTGACTTTTGAACTACTTTTAAGGATGCGGTTTTACTTGAACACAGGTAATACTGAATATTAAGTATTAGATTTTAAAACCTAGATGGCTGAATATTAATTGCATTTTCATTGTACTAGAAATAACAGGCTATCTTTCCCATTGGACTAAACCGTTCGTAATTACCACAGTCACTCCTAATGAAGTTGATGAGATTTGAAAAGTGTATTTTCGTTTCTTGTCTTTCAGTTTCTGGCTTGGACTTTCAAATGGTAAGGCTTTCTGCTAGAGTTTTCATTTCTTTTTCATGAGCTGTTGTGAGATAACTTTGTACTGAAGTTTTCAGTTCCTGCATCTGGTGGCACAAATGAAATGTTGTAAGTGGTTTTATTCATCTTTTATTTTTCATATTTAATGTTAGGTAATGGAATGGTAGTTTTAGCTCTCTGCTAATGTCTGCAATTACAGCCTGAGAGTTTCAGGTTAGACACTTGGGAAAGCAAATTCCACTAGAAGGGCAGTGCAGCACTAGAACAGGATGCCCAGAATGGCTGTGGAATGCCCTTGGAAATTTTTAAGCCTTGGCTAGATAAAACCACAGCCACAGCTGGCCTTTTCTAGTGTTGGTCATAGCCCCACACTGAGTAGAAATTAACCTACATGAACTCCATTGACATCCCTCACAACCAGCACTTCTATCATACCGTGATAATGCTATGGCTCAATAAAACAGAAAAGGTAAAAAGAGTCATCTGTCATCACAAGGCCTGTGTATCAGGATAAGCATCTGGAAAAATTACAGCCTTTAGACTTCTTGATTTCCAGGAACTGCTCCATATCACACCAACATAGGGAGCTAAAAACGGATGACGAGACAGCTGATCAATCGTCATATGTAGGTGATAGAATAGAGAGGTATATGACAAACCTCAGTCTCTCTATTTTCATGGTTTGTTTTGGTCTGGTAAGAAGTTGTACCATCGCTTGCTGTGGGCTGTCTGCAAATCATACACTTGTGTTCTTGGGATCTGAATCAAACAGCACAGCCTAGGAAGGACAAACAAGGAACTCGATCTAAGGATTGTGCAGGTGACCTCTAAATGTCATGTATCACTATATTACAATCAAAGGGTGGTCCATGGTCAGCCTTATATAACTGCTGTATAATGAAGTTATAACTTATACACCTGCATTTTTTCCTCCACAAGTTCATTGTTTCCTCTTTGCCATAGGCAAATGCGTTATTCCCACTATATCTCAGTGTAACTGATAGAGTCGCTGGAGAGCACAGCACAGCACTTCTGTTCATATATTTTCACATATCACTAATACAAGAAGACTAACCAACAAAACTATTTGAACTTTATGGTCTCCTCAAGTGTCTTTACCCTAGTAGATGTTCCTTGATGTATTATTGAGATTCATCAGCGAATGTAGGAAAAGAATCATTTTCTTTTTATATTCTCTCTAATGCTGATAAATCAAAAATTTTGATAGGTTAAACTTGAAATAATAGCCACATCCTACAGGAATCTGTAGCAAAGGAAATGGATGTTACTTTATGGAATGACTGTAAAAAATGAAATGTTTAGGTGGAGATTAAAAAACTCCTGCAAATAGAATTCATCATATTTTCCTCTTAATGGGAATGCCATCATCCTTGCGCATGCTAATGTTATTTCTGCTGTTCAAATAAAACACTCCTTGCAGGGATCAATGTTTCAAGTAACAGTGAGCAAACTCAATACTTTGCTGTGACATCTCTTTTGTAGTTTGCATTTTACCTCCTTATTTGATACAGATAAATTCTATTGCTGTGCCCTGCCTGCTTAAATGAAAGATACATTTTTCTTCAAGATTGGGCAGATCGGTGAGGGCCATAAAATATTAATGATGAAAGCTTAGGGAATTAGGTGTGTCTGTGACTATAGGTTTATCTTATTGGCAGAGCTTTCTCAGTCTAACCTATTTCTTTTGTGGTTTTCTGATCTCCATCAGAAATGATATACTATAAAAAAAAATATGTCTGTTCAGATTAAAATATATGCAGTTTTTCAGAGCAGATAAAGGGCCTGAATTTTTTATTTAATGATTCAAGTTTATTTAAGAGCTTTATAAATTTTGCAGCACAGTTTTGTTGTTCAAAAGCAGAGCTGTTTGCCAGTATGCCACTTCCTTTCATTTCTCTTTCTATCATGCTACTGGCAGAATTGCTGTTACACACATGGAGCTGGAAGAATGGACGGAAGAGTGGAGAAACAAAATGACAGCTTCATTTGTAATCTTAGCCATGACAGGAAAAAGCTACTTAACCAGCTAGTTGCCATGGTGGTTTACAATGTATATTGCAGGAGAAGCTGTTAAGAGACTTCTGGTTTTTGCCTGCTCCCTGTTATTTGGAGGCTGAAGGGGAATAAGAAGTGATCAAGTGATCATATCCCCTTCCTTTCCCATGCCTTTTTTTTTTTTTTTTTTTTTTCTCACACTTTTTGGCTTGTTTTGGG
>VXBO01002399.1:157571-225363 GCA_013400135.1 Rhinoptilus africanus
TTTTTTTTTATCCCACATGGTTGGGGCTTGCTTGAGTTAAGCTAAATTGGATCAAAACTTCTGTCTCAAAGTCTGGAGGACTTAGTGAACCCTTTATTTCGTTGAGGGATATTTTCTTTTAGCTTCCTCATTCCATTACCTCATACTTCTTGATTTATGTCTTCGTTAGTTAGCTGCTGTTAACATTGGTTAGTGAAATAAAAGCAACTCTCAGGTTGAAGAGGCAGCCATTATTTTCATATTAATGTTAACCTGTGCAGGGTAGATTATAATGAATTATCCAGATATCAACATGCATAGGAATGGGTATCTTGACTCTGCAATGAATAAAAGGAATTATATAAAAACAACTTATGCTAAAAGTCCATGAAGGACAATGAGTTGTCTCTATTAGTAGTCTGTGACGATGTGGAGTTTTACATCTTTGATAAATTAATTATATAGCTCTAGGAAGATTTTGCACTTTTTTTAATCCTCCTTGAATCATAATGCTTGCCATGCACTTGTTATTTCCATGTTCTTTTGTTCACTACTGTAAACGGGGAGTGTAATGATAGGACAAGGGGTAATGGTTTCAAACTGAAGGATGGTAGATTTAGATTGGATATTAGAAAGAAATACTTTACTGTGAGGGTGGTGAGGCACTGGAACAGGTTTCCCAGGGAGGTTGTGGATGCCCCATCCCTGGAAGTGTTCAAGGCCAGGATGGATGGGGCTTTGAGCAACCTGGTCCAGTGAGAGGTGTTCCTGCCCATGGCAGGGGACTTGTAACTAGATGATCTTTAAGGTCACTTCCAACCTAAACCATTCCATGATTCTATGATTCTATGATAGAATTTTATCAAAATAAAATTTTGAGAAAATGCTTCTGATTTTCTACACGCTCAAAAATTACACCAAGGCTCTAAAGACAGGCATTATCTCACCTAACTTTAGTCTTCCAAAAGTGGAATAAATGAAGACAAGCAGTTTGCCTATTCAGAGTACCTTTCTTAGTTATCTTAGCATTGGTTTAATTACTTTATAATGAGTACCTATGTAAGCAGCTTAGATCATATGACTAGCTCTTAGGTGACTAAAAATATAGGATGAATTATTTTCTAATGTTGAAAATATTGCTGTTTCTGCTGACATTACTGTCAGCCAGCTACAGGGTACTGCCTTCATGGCTCAAAGAAAAGTGTGGGAGGTAGTGACCCATGAGTTATGATCTTTCTTTTTATGCCTTGTGCATTACTTACACTGGTAAATCCAGTCTGTCTTTCTGATTAACCTATAAAAATATTTCCCATCAAAACTTCTTGTTAAATTTATACTTTCATCAATAATGTGGACTTAAATACCATGATCTTCCAGTCCCAGATTCCATCAAATTCATCACCCAATATTGTCTCCTCTCTGCCTGTTTCCATAGCTCCTTGGAAATTACCAGTTTGATAGTCCTGCAGTCCCTCAGGTATATCCAGAAGGTTCCAAAGTTAATGTGTTTTTTGGGCTCCACACACATTTTTCTTTTTGTCCGTAGCTTCCCCTGTAAGCTGATGCTGGTTCACTGAGAGGGTTACAAAGAGTCAGAAGTGAGGAGATTCTGGTGGCACAAAAGCAGGACAGCCTGGTGCTCTACTAGAAACACCATTTTTGTGGAACATTTTTAATATCTTACTTTCCATTTTCTCAAAATATTGGAAAAGAACTGTAAGTTTCAAGGATGCTCAGCACTTTCTTAAAGACACCATAATATTCCTCTTGAGGTGACCAGAAATCCTACTGCACAGCACAATTCTTTTTTGTGCCTGTTGTGCTTCAAAGATCAGAGCTAAGATGGTAGTAGTGGACAAGAACACTAACCCATGGTGTCTCATTGGCCTCATCCCTACCAATCTCTCATTTTTTGATCTCATTTTTTGTCTGTTAAAAAAAAAAGTGCTTTATTTTACTCTAAAGTAAAATAAAATACCAAGTTATGTGTTTCACAAACACAAGAAGAATCAAGCAGTTTGCTGTGCCATGTTGACTTTTTGCATAGTGTTAAATGAAATCACACATCACTCAGATTTTCTAATTACCAGTATGCTGTGCAGAGGAAGTCTTCAGTAATTAACCTTTCAATTAATCAAAGTACATTTTCTGCTTCTCTCCATCTTCAACCTATTTTATGTTTTGTTCTTCCTTTACTTTTTATCTTTTTCTTTGTGCTTGGTTCTTGCCTTTGAAATAATAAGATCAAGTCCCTGATTCACAGCTATCAAAAGTTTGAGCTACACTGTAAGATGACAGACAGACCGGAGTAAAGCTTATTTTAATTTTAATAATTCTGAATTAAAATATCACTTTTAAGATGATAGAAAAGTAGATCATATGACCCATTTTTCTTGGCTAAAATCATGTACACTCATAAAGATGTTCTGCTTTTCATTCAACTGCAAAGGTTATTCACTTTAGAAATGTAGAACACTTTTTGTATAGAGGGACACAATTATTCCTCATATATACAATAGAACTTAATCAAACCAAAAACTGAACTCACATATCACCTGCAGATTTTCTCATTATTTGCTGTGATGTTCCCACTTCTTAATCTGCATTTCTTAAATGGTAATTTTTTTCACTGTATTCTATAAAACTATGGGTCCATTTATACACAAAGTACAGTACAAGTAGGAGACTTACAAGGCAGTCTATGCAAATATGAAAGCATTGATGATTGTATGAAGTTTTCTAAGCATGCAGAATAGAGAGGTCAGGTGAAAAACCTCAGAAATAATTGCCTATTTTATAAAGTAAACCATTTGATAAATGTAGGTTTCTGGAGCAAAGAGCAATGTAGACAATTTATTTCTCTTGTATCCACTTAAATATAATAATATATTTCAACTCAACTTCATGTCAGAGACTAAATTCTAAACAGTCAGCCTAAATGGTCTGCTAGTTGACCTGATGTTTTATCAATATCTCTGCTGCATTAATCTATCATTACCTTGTGTATGTATCTGTTCATATTTTTTTGTCTTACACTCTACATATACTTAGAAAAGCCTACAAATAAACTTCTAAAGGAGAGCATTACATTAGGAAACAACATTGACCTATTTCTGAGGGTCACAGTATTGAGAGGTTTACCAATCCATAATTTTCAATGCATATTTTTTTCAATTCAAGGAAATTGCTTAGGCTGTTTACAAATTTTGGCTAAAAAAACGTGATCAACTTTAACATGGAGATCATAATTTACGAACTTTAAGGGTCACGGTGGGACACCTGTCTCCCCGTTTAGTTCTCAGCAGGAGAAAAATATGGTTTTAGTTTGTTGTCAATAAGAAGCAGCTGAAATCACTCAACCCTCCAGCTTCTCCTTTGGGAACAGTTATCCATTTGGTTGCACTTTTAGTGTTACAAAAGCTATAATGAATTTACTTTCAGCAATGAAAGGTTGAAATGGCAGTACTGAAAAATACAGTGCATGAAGATTCATACAAGAGAAAAAGCCTCATCTTGCAATATTGAAGAAAATTCTTCCTAATCATATTTTTCCAAAGCCCATTTCCAAATCCAGTCTTTCCCAGTTGTCTAGAATCTTTAACAATGTCTTCAGGACTGATAAAAACTATATGAATATCATTGTAAATGTTCATACAAATCCACTTTTTATGTATAATTACTTCAGTTAGACTTATACTTTTCCACATTGTTTTAAATGCATATTTTTTTACTAAATTTAACAGATCCAGGACTGTGCAAAATATGAATTTCAGAATTCAAATTGCAGCAAGAAGTGTTTAGATACCTGTCAACTGGACAGAGAAACATTTTAAAACATCTCTGAGAAACTGTAACAAACATGATAGAAATAGTAAGCATGCCCAGGGAACAATTTGTAATCAATTCAAAAACTGGAAATAAAAATCATTATTAGTATTTTAAAATAGATGAATTCATAATTTATTAATGTCTCTTCTCCAAACAAACAAACAAAGAAATCTAAAAATGGAGTAAATGTGTTAGATTGCAAATTATTTTCACAGTGATAGTTAGGAAGCAATTCATGTGTTGTTTCTACACCTGCTTAAAATTGGAACTTTCCTGTCATGAATCAGCCCCTCCCTTCCTTCCAGATGAGTTTGCACCTTCCTTTTCGATATTTATATTCAGCAGTGTACAATGTTAAAATACAAGCTGATACTAAGCAAAAACATAGGTGTCTCATATTTTAATTTCAGACTGCTGTTGTGGGTTTATTTAGGAGAAAAGTGTGGATTAAACTACAGTTATATCCAAATATAGCTGAATAGCTTTTGCTGCTCTAATTAAAACATCTTGGCAGCAAATACTTCAGGAATATGAATTTTAACCATACTGCTTTTGATGGAATATTTCAGAGTTAATGGCATTTTTTTCTAACATTTTAAAAAATAGCAACAGTAGTTAACATAGTTTTAGTATAATGACCTATCTGGAAAAGTATTATCATAGAATCATAGAATGGTGTGGGTTGGAAGGGACCATAAAGATCAGCTATTTCCAACCTCTCTGCCATATAGCATATAGCTATAAGTCTGACTGCTTTTCTGCATCAGGAAAAGATGTACAAATTAATATTATGATTGTATTCAAATATAATGAGAGTATTACTTCTGACAGACCAACAAAGGGGCTGTAGTGCTGCTTGTTCAAAACAAGACCACAAATAACATCCCTGAAAATGTACTTATTGATGTGATACACTGATCTCCAAACAGTAGCTATGGAATCATGAGAATCAAAGGAACTGATGTAAAGAGATTAAGCTTTTATGTCAACAGAGGCAACAATTCTGTCTGTTAATTTAAGTGTGCCATAAAATGAGCAAAAAAAGAATAATGAAATAAAGATGATGGAAAATTTATGTGCAACAATTATATGATTATGCTGGTACAGAATAAATATAAAAAGATCAAAACATTACAAAGTAAAGAACGTTTAAAAACTCCCCACTAATGAGGAACTAATATCATAAAGAAATTTACTTAGGTGAAAAGAGGAAACTTCATCATGATTTTGGACATCCGCAGATGGGAACATCTGCCTGACCAGACATTCAGGGTCAGAAGAATGTAATCTCTATGATAAAATGATTGTTGTCCTAATAATATGAAATACATTACTGTGTACAATGTCATAAGATAATATTGCATGGTTTGTTCTTTATTCAAAAAGCTTAGAAAAATACATTTATCGTTGAATTGGCAATCAAACAGTTTCTTTTTAAGATTTGCTTGTGGAAAACTATACTCCTCTCTATTTTGTGCCTTCAGTATGACCTGACAATCTAACTTCTTAACTTAACTAATGTTAAATTGACACAGGCTGCCTGTAACAGTCATTCATTACTAAACTACTATTCAACTTTTTATTCTATTCCATTCTATTCAATTTCTAATAGTTAACATATTCTGTTTCATAACACCCTAATTGAATTACATTAAATGGCAGGCTTGTAGTCAGGCAGAATCAATTCTTCCTGTTTGTTCATAGTTTGCATATTAATGAACACTGTTCAAATGTTGCATCTGAACAATGAGGGAGGTTTTCTGGTTGTCCTTCCTAGCTGCCCACAGACATTAAACACCCTTTTGGAAGGAGGATAACTTTGATGTTTTTCTGAGTGCAGATGAGTATACTTATATGGGAGAAGGGCCTACAGGAAAGCTGAGGTGATGGAGGAAAAGGCAGACACAGCAGGAACTCCACAGCACTGATGAGGAGCAGGCACATAGAATGGTCTTGGCAATGATTAGCGAGTGATTGTGCAAAGTCTGTTGCAAGTAGGAAACTACTGAATGTTGCTAATCTGAGAGAAAACCTGGTAGAAATTCTACCATTTCTGGTAGAAATGATCCATCTTTCACAGACATAGAAGGTCTGGGAGTGTTTGTTTATGAAGTCTTTTGTTTCTATTCTGTTTTGTTTTGAGCTCCTCTGTCTAGAAATGTAACTGGTTTTGAATTCTGTTCTAATAAATCTATAAATAAATCTAATAAATCAGAAGCATCTTAGATGCTCTGGTACAAGCAGATCTTGCAGTTTCATGGCAGCAGGTTATGAAGCATATATATATATGCTAGCCCACATGGCTGTACTGCTCTGGTGTAAATGGCTGACGATTACAGGTAAGGGTGCTTTTTTAAATTAGCATAAGGGATATTGGTACACTAATTCTTTCAAAATACCTTCCAAGTGGGAGTGTGGGAACTTAAATTTATCATTTTATTAGTCACCAAAAGTCATGGTCTTAATGGTGATACTGATTTTATGGTATATTACCTACCTTTTGCTAGCTAATACATACTACATGTGTAATTTATATCCATCCTAGAGGACATAAGGACATTTTACCGCTGCATTACTATTACTCTTACTACAAATACTGTTTCTCAAAGTAGTTGATTAGCATAATTTAAATACAGGCAACAAACCACACATAGTTTAAAGTTTACTATTTGTTTCAGTCTATTAGAAGCATTTTCATGTCCAGTAGCTTGGTTTTTTGACTGTGAGCAGACCCAGAAAAACACATTTTTGTGGTTTTATTACATTTGCTCAAACCTTCACATTTGCAACAGCATTGCTAGTAGTTCCTTTTCCTTCGTTATACTACAGTTTTTAAAGTCTCATTTTGTAGCCTAAGCTTTATGTTAGTTAACCATTATTTTTTAGGAAAGGTTATTAGATAGTAATTTTTAAAGACACATTGAATAAGTGCTATATTTAATGCATATGGAAGATATCCTTCTATACAGATTTTGTGGATACAAAAAACTGAAATATATTTCTAATACCTAGTCCTTTTAAGTGTTATATGATCCCTGTAATGTCTTACACAGCTCTATATGATCCATGATCCCTCAACAGTTACATACAACTCTGTATTTTTAGATATGACCCTCATGAGTAGAATATGTTTAATTTATTACACATAATTGTACGTGCATAAAAGTATGCAATACATTCAGACTGTGAGCATTGTCTTTAAATCATTTTTCCTTTCATTTGTATAGTTCTACTACTGAAAGTTCCTTTAAATATTTGCAACTCGGTGATCTAGGTTTATATGGTTTTTCCTGTGTGAAAATCAGAGATTCTAAGAAGTAGTGTTTTTCTTCCTGACATACTAGCTAAAACATGCTGAGACATATTTATAGCCGTAACCAATGACACATTAATTTTACTGCTTAACTAGGCAATAAAAATGCATAACAGCATTTAAAGAATAACTTATCATGCTGAATTCAATCATATTTTAGCAAGGAGTCTCACTATTGTGCGTGTTGGTACATGTTCTGTACTTGGACTCTCTCCTACCATGAAAAAAATTGAAAGTGTTGAAACAGAATGAAAATAAAATGGAAGGATATAGCTATTTATATAATTTACATTTTTGCACTTCTTTATAAGTCACTGCACACTGTATACCAGTATAGAAACACAAACTACATTTTCATGTAGTTTAACAGAAAAAAATAAAAAACAGCCCAAGCGATAAAAAGCACTATGTACTACTGAGCTACAGAACTTGAAATATTCATGGGAAAAAACCCCTACCAAAATGCAGATAAAGTATAACCTATAATATATTTCTAATCATCTTTGTTTCTGTAGATTTGTTAATGAAAAATATCACAAAACTTGCTGTAAAAAACATAAACTTGCTGGAATATAGTGCCTTTAGGCGACAAACCGCCTAACTTTTCAAGTAGCAATTTGAAATAGTGTATGAACATAGTTGTCATTTCACCTATTGGTTTTTACAAGGTTATATCACATTGGTGGTACAGTATTTGGACAATCAGAGGTCAAAAGGACACTGAAAGCCTAGGCTGATATCTAACTGCAGTTCACAGCGACACAGAAAATGATGATATCATATAAGAATCTCAGTAGTCATTAGAGCTCAAAAATTCAATGGTATAACAATAGTGGAAAACTTCTACCTCTCCTCACAAACCCAAATTTTAAAAAAGTTACACCCAGACTGAGCAATAATTTGATACTATGTCATACTGAGGGCTGATGATGCCTGAAACTAGAGGTTGGTTTCACACTTTGGAAGTCACTATGAAGAGCAGGAAGCAATCACAGCATTTTCCTTGTCATCTCACAGCTTTTTGAGTGTTTGCCTCCAAATTCCATGGTAAAAAATTAAAAATGTCCCAATCACAAACTTGCAAAAATTTTGCCAGCAAAGATTTCTAAGAAGGTTCCAGTACATAGTATAAGCCATTCTCACTATCATATCTACTTCCATCAAACAATGACAACTAACAAAGCCATAATTTTGTGGCTTCCCCCCCTTGCTTATTCTATACATGAAGGTTTTATATAAAATTAGCAACTATGAACTTAGAAAGGAAGAAGCCCAATATCTGATTTTCCATTTGCTGATTACCAGGGAATTTCCATTGCCTGTTTTTCCATTTGCAGGCAATTCAGCCATTTTCCTCGAATTTACTATGATTATATATGCCTGAATCACATATTTCTAATACACAAATCAGTGAGTCACATTATACTTGCTTGACTGCATGTGCAATATGGTTAATCCCACTTCCCTCCTCCACATGCACAAGAGCCAGTCATAAAATTTGGTTGCTAAATATTTACAGTTCAAAAATATTGATCATCAACAATACTGTGAATATTTTCTTTTCCATGGAGCTTGTGTCTATGTTTGATGAAGATGTGTTCATGGCCTCTACAGCACCAATTAAAAAGTGTATTCTGGCACAACTTGCTAGCTTTCAGCCCTGTGTTAGTAGTACTTTCTCTGAAATTCTGCAGACATCATGGCTCAGACTACTCAAGTTGCACTAGAGGAGGTTTAAATTGGATATTTGGAAAACTTTCTTCACCAAAAGGGTTGTCAAGCATTGGAACAGGCTGCCCAGGGAAGTGGTTGAGTCACTATCCCTGAAGCTTTTTAAAAGACGTGTAGGTGAGGCATTTAAGGACATGGTTTAGTGGTAGACTTGGCAGTACTAGTTTATGGTTGGCCTCAATGATCTTAAGGGTCTCTTCCAACCTAAATGATTGTATGATTCTATGATTCTATGCTGTTTTTTGCCTGACACAAGCACAGCTTTCGGAAGCCTGATGGTACTGTGTGCTCTCATGTGCATTTCCTACTGCAATTATTGAGTGACTGCTTAGTTTTTGCACTGGAGTATTGAACACGCTTCTGCTTAGCCGAGTTTTGTTCAGACACCTTCCAGGGTGTTAAGGTTTCTTCGGTTTTGGGGTTTTTTTTTGTGGTTCAGTTGGGATTTTTCCACACTTCTTTAGATGTGCAAGGATATATGGGTAAAACTCAATGGAGAATTGCAGGTTTTCATTAAGCTTGTGGGTTTTCCATTGTTGATCAGTCTTAGTTAAAGGTGGGCTGGCAGCAGTTCTCTTACATTTCACTAAAATTGGGAGGGAAGGGGTTTGCTTTTGGAAAATGGATGCCAGGAATATAAAGATTATACACTACTGTGCATCTGATCTTGTTTGGTTTTTTGTTTTTTCCTTTAGTATTATTATAGAGAAAAATATTGCCACAGTTAGATTTTCAGATTACAGCTGATAGGCTTTTGATGTTGGAAAAGTTTTAAGAATATTTTAGGAAACACAATTGACTATGCTGTCTATTGATAGATTGTTGGGTGATAGTAGTGGCAGTAGACTGGTGTTTATTCCAGCTGTCTTTATCTAAAAGTTAGGGATCTGGGCTAAACTAGTTATGCAGGTCATCTAGTCAGTAAATAAAGACTCTTTGGAAGTAGCATTCATTTTGCTTCTAAAACTACTATCAAGTCAATTTAAATGAATCACCTTTGGGAATTGTTAGTTAATACTCATTGACTATATGGGGAGCTTAAATCATCTAGTTTAGATAAGACAACTAAACCCTAGTGACATAAACCAAAATAATGTTATGCTGTTATGCTATAGAGAAGATAACATGTCCTGGAAGAGAAAGCGAAAAGTTTAAACTGACATAACTTGTCAAAGGACTAGGATTCGGTCCAGTTTAACTGCAAGGTATGATCTGAAATGTGCCTTCTGATGAAGAACTGAGTTACATTGGCCAGTAGTAACAGAAGGGTTAAACCCTCTTAAAACTACATTTTTACCTGCCTGAACACTACACCTCTACAGGGAAAAGCAAGATGAACTTGCTATATTATTTTAATTTTTCCTTTCCTTAATGGCAAATACATATACAGAGAATGATAAAAAATTACTGTCACAGAGTCATTTTACAGTTAGTTTCCAAAAGAATTAGGTTTCATCGGAATATAGATCATGTTTCTGTTTCAGAAAGAGTGCTGAGGTGCCTGGCACATTCATTGGACCTTTGCTGACTTAGGACCTAAAGACACTCATCGGGAGTATTTGTCAGCAATTTGAAATCCTAGCAGCAAACAATACAAGCTCTTGTGTTTTACCGATAAGAATGATAATTCAGCATCTATAATTGCATTAGAAGAACCTTTGGACAAACTCTTCTAAATTTGTACTAATTTTTACATGTTTCTTTGGTCCGAGAATAGCATAAGAAAAAAAGTATTGATTTTCAATATTCTGCAAGGCTGGTATTCTTAGGACCATAAAGAATTGTTGGTGAATCAGTAACTTAAAAGTAAATATAGCTCAGGGGGGAATTTAGCTCAATACCTAAATTTATTATTTGTTTTAAAGAAAAAGAATACTTTTCAAAGTCTCTACATTATTAATATTATTGTTCTCTGCCACTACAACTAGTCTAAGGTAGTTTCAGTAAAATGCCTTACTGATGTAGCAAAAAAATTCAGTATTGCGTTCCACACACTAAATGGATATTAACTGTTAAGATATTGTGATAATAACTGAGATATACAGAAGTCAATTGAAGACTCAGTGGTCTTCAAACAAGTCCCAGAATCCACATCTTGAAAAATAATAGAATAGAAACAATGGAAAAATTACTGTTCTGGAGAACTTAGGCAAAATGACAAGTTGTCATCTGCTGCTGGAAACCTTTTGGATCACATCCTCAACAGTTTTCTTATTGCTGACTACCATTTTTCATATGATACTTAAGTTGTAGGATTAAAATTTAAAACAAAACCTGAAACATCTCTTTCTACTGCACAGGTCTAGTTTATTGGTGGGGATTTTTTCATCCTAACAGATTTAAAAACGAAATAAAACAAAGCAAAACAAAACATTCTGTGGTATGCCAGTTTTTTTGACAATCTGGAGGTCAGACAATGGCATCCATCCATCCTGACATATATTCACAGCCAGGTAACTGGTACAGTGACTAAAATTTATCATTTCCTCAGTGTAATAACATTAATTCTATGATTCTATGATTCTGATTTTCTGCAAATGCTCTATTTGCTCACATCAGAACCTTTCATTAGAACAAGATTACCATGAAAACATTGTTCAGCTGTCTTCCATATCTGGCTGCATTAGGCAAAGCATTGCCAGAAGTCAAGGGAGGTGATCCTTCCCCTCTCTTCAGCACTGGTGAGGCCGCACCTGGAGTGCTGTGTCCAGTTCCAGGCACCCCAGTACAAGAGAGATGCGGACATGTCAGAGAGAGAAGGGCCACAAGAATGATTAAGGCACTGAATCATCTCTCCTGTGAGAAAAGGATGAGAGAGCTAGGGTTCAGCCTGGAGAAGAGAAGGCTCAGGAAGAATCTTATCAGTATATATGAATACCTGAAGGGAGGGTGCAAAGAAGACGGAGCCAGGCTCATTTCAGTGACAGGACAAGAGGCACCGGGCACAAACCAAAACATGGGAGATTCCATCTGAACATCAGGGAACACTCTTACAGTGAGGGTGACCAAGCACTGGCACAGGATGCCCAGAGCAGTTGTGGAGTCTCCTTCCTTGGAGGTATTCAAAAGCCATCTGGACATGTGGATTGGGTTTATGTGGATTTTTTTTTTATTATTTTTTTTTTGCAGGGGTGGGGGCGGGAAGGGCTGCAGGGGTGGCTTCTGTGAGAAGAGACCAGAAGCTCTAATATAAGCATTTTCACCTTGCCGCGTGCTATTATCATCTTTTCTTTAATAAGACCGATAACGGTTTTATTTTATTTTGGATTGGAATTTTTTGGTGTGCATCAAAGTTCTCCAAATTCCTTTGACCTCTTTGGAATTCCATGGAATCCATACAGCATGCTCAAATACAAAGAATATTTGGTCCCTTTCATATTTTCACTCACTGCTGTATACTGACCAAAAAAAAAAGAAATTGGCTGATTTAATTCTTCAATGATATTCCATGAAGGTAAATACTCAGCTGAACCTCAGAGGTCCAGTAAAACCATAAAGCTATCCCATAATTTTTGGACACGGTGGATAACAGAATTCATTTGTTTTTTCCTGGGATTTCATGCATCTCAGGAGTACTACAGATGCCAAGTTCCTCCTTTGATGTACAAGGTTAGCAGTAAGGAACTCAGATCCACTAGAAAATGGGGTTACAGGACCTCAGTTCTCTTTGCAGTTTGTTGTGGGGTTTCTTCCTTTTATTGGTTAGACTCTAACCTATTTGAAAAAAAAAAAAAAGAAAGAGGGAAAAGAGGGAGAGGGGCGGAATAATTAAGGCTCAAATGCATCAATGGCCTAAACTGGTGCTTCTGTAAGATGCGGCTTCTTTCAATCTCTTTATTGTCATAGAAATTCATTCAAGAAATCAATAAACAAAATAATTTTTCTGCAGTTATATTCTAGATTTGGGGTTTGATTTTTCGCACACATATTACTTTGACATAGATACAACTCTGAAAAGATACAACAATATCAACAAAGGAGGTGGAAAAGTATGTCTAAGGAGTTGGTGGGTTTGTATATTTGCTTAGATCCAAATTGCTAAGTAGGTGTGCAAGTAAGGAAAATTAGCATTTCTGAATTAATTTCATTCATATTCCACAACATTTTTTCTCTAGTTTGACTTAGAGAGCCAAGAAATGATGTGAAAACCTCCTTTTTCTACATATCTTGCAAATACCTTTTTGCATGTATTCACCATAACTGGTTGTTAAGTTTGGAGTTCTCCAGCAATTGGAAGCCTACGGCACATTCTTTCTTCATCTGTCTGGTGAAGTCATTACTGGTCCGATAGATGTGGTTGCCAAACACTGAAGTAGATAATATTCATGTCACCTCATTTTAGCTATGCAGAAAATGAAGTTCTTGCTCTTTGTCTTGCTCTTGTACTCTCGCTGTCTCTCATTAGTGGGAATAACTTAATTCATCTTGCTTGTTTTAAATACTTAGTAAAGGTATGTTGCCCTGTGGAATTTTTTATAACTACCTGTTGACTACAGGAAAAGTTCAGAATCTAGTCTAAATAGGAATCTAACACTGAGAAGGATAGAATGAAATCAGACAATTCACACTTTTGAAAGCCAGTAAGATCTTAATAAACTACATAGAAGCTATTTTACTTAATAAAAGTAAGACTAAAGGCCGTGTACCTTAGATGGGGTCTGAGAAAATCAGAGATCACACTAATGTCCTTTTTAAGCATTGTTTCTTTTGAGTTAGCTGACATCCAGCGCTAAGAGAAGTATGAACTATCAAAAGTTTATTCCAGAATCTAGCAAGAATGAACCCAAAACTTCCCTAACTCCAGGTAAGGACATGTAAATCTAAAACTGGCATTTCATCCTCAGTGGGAATGAACCACCCCACTCCCAAAAAAAACACACAAAAGTTTGACCCAAAACACACCACCATACAGTGGACAATATAGGCACACATAGTGCCAATGGCTTACCCTAGTGTAATACCTTGAAGCTTCCTCTGGACAAAGACGTTGAGATTCAAGATTGTGGTCAAAAATGCCAACTCTCCAATCTCTTTGGTGAATATCAAAGGATGCATAAAAGGTACCATATTACTTTGAAGAGTTGAGAGAATTAGAGTGAATGATGTGTACAATAGATGTCCTACCTTTAGGCTGAAGAGTCTGTATGTATCTTTGACACCCACAATACCTGGCAAGATCAGAATCTTAGTTTAGTTACTGCATTGAAAAGAAACAGCTCTCTGCCTTATTGTCCTGCCATACAGGGAATTATTCCACCTAAAATCATATGCTTCATTTGAATATACTGAATGAACTGAGTTTCTGATCTTGCCAGGTACTGTGGGTGAGTCAAAGATACAGACAGACCATAGATCACTTCCCCCATTAACACTACTTTAGGGTATGAGCCCACTGTGGCTGTTAAGCCCTTTAATGGGTTTCTCTTTCAGCTTTCAAATATCTTGCAGCAAAGCTATTTGGATCCTGCTGTGGGGCAGGAAGGTAATAGTCTGTCCTCTGTGTGTTGTACTGTGATGAATCTATTGAGCGGAAACTCCAGCAACAGCAAAACTGTGTTCTGGATAAAGCCGGGGGGAAGCAGCAGAGACTGATACCTGGAGTCAGTGAACTGGCTTGTGAGATGCATAAAGGGAACAGTCTTGGGATACACAACGAAAATTAAGTTTTTTAAAGGAGGATAAATTGCAACAGTCTACTGCAGGTGAGATTTGTCAGCCATAGTGTCAGAGTTGGGGAAGATCTAGGATCTGACCTTGTGTTATTATCAGAATTAGGACATTTCTGTGCTCAGGAAATATATAGGTCCATGCTGTAGGTCCACGCTTCAGAGCTAGGGACAGAAGCTTATTTTTTACGTGCTGTTCCTAAAAGGGCAGCAAAAGAGACAAAGGAATTATTAAGGGAAAATGTGAATGGAATTCCTTTTGCTATCTATATTTGAGTCAGGCATCTCAGACTGTTTTTGTAGCCAGTGAAGAGAAATGGGCATTTTTCAGGCACAATTCATCTTGTATATTTTAGACAATGACTTTTCAGTGAGATGAATCACAGTGTACAAATGCTTATTTTTCTGCATCGGCTATAAAGTGAGCCTGTATGACTAGCTCAGACATTTACATCATAGGCCTCTGTGTTTGGCCAAGTGAATGTCATTCTAAGACAATGACCAATGACTTCTCAAACAATGGGACATACATCCAGTAGACACATATCCCAAAACTCAGTAACAGAGGAGTGGACTGAAAGTATCACCTGAGGAACTAGGACTTTGTGCGTCACTCAATGGAGTTATTATGTGCTCCTCTGTTGTAGTGATTTGCTGGAGCCTTGTTTGAAAAGATTCTGTTGTTCTTGTCATTAAGGGCCACTAAATGTATTTACATCATAATTTGTTAGAAAACCATAGGGTACTGGAGATTTTAGAATCATGTACAGTAGCGTTTCATATCACTGCTGAGTCTGACCATTAGTTTCCCTAAGTTGTCTATATTACCACTGGAGGAGAGAAGCCTCTATAAAAGGTGGTTCAGAATAACATTGGAAAGTAGGTGCTCTAAAGGAATCAGTCTGAGCTAAGTGGTAGCCGTGCCATCAGATAAGACACACCGTAAAAATAATTTTGGGATTTCAAAAGCTATTTAAGAATAAGAGACCTAGGGTACCTACACAGGGACAAAGCTAGGAATTAGTATAGACTGTAGAATAAAAAATCAAATTCTTTTTTAATCTGCCATGGAGATTTTATATCTATTATTAGTATTTTTATTTTATTTAAGATATTATGGATATTTTGGTTGTTTCTCTTCTCAATAAAAATGCTTCACTTTACTCCTAGTATTTAAGACCCACTAAATGCTAAATTAGCTGTTAATCTTGTTTGAACTTTACTTACAAAGAAATGCATTTTTTCAAGTGAGCAGCTCTTTTACTGTACTTCTACTGTGCTGTAGTTACTGGTATCAAAAAATGAGGAAAACAGATGATGAAAATACACATTCAGATTTATTTAACTTATTTTTTACCATACTGAGGAAAGTTTCTTCCTCTGTATTGTTTTCAACTGAAATAACTGTTTTACTTATTAGCCATATATTTATGATATTGGTATGATTTAAGACACAAAAAATGAAAGCCTTCTGTCACTAATTGGAAGCAATATTTTACTGTTTCCTCAGAGAAGAAGCGGGTTGGAAGTTTACCTTAGAACACTATAGAAAATCATGAAAGATGTGTTTTAAAAATCTATTGACTCCCTGCTACTAAGCTTTTATTCAACTGTTTCTTGGGGAAAACAGTGAATTAAAACATTTCTTGCCATTAGAAAGTTCGATAGCAAATAGTATTTTATTGTCATTGTTTGAGTTAATTTATGTGACATACAAAATAGTAGAAAAGGTCATTTAAGCCTTTACTGATCATCATGTTTGTCATATGCTAAGAAACTCTATTCACCACACCTGACAGATTACGTATATCATTTAGGCATTTTGTTGTTTTGTTTTTTCCTTTACAGTTTCTTTTTTTTTAAAAAAAAAAAAAAAAAAAAGGTGGGGGAGGTAAATGTTTTGCTTAGGTCACAAAATTATATCTAGCACAAACTAACAGATACCAGCAAGCATAATGTTAGTAAACAGATAAATTGAAGCTGGAAGCAAAATGAGATAAGCATCTCCTAAAAAAATTGGAAGCTAATCTGCTACAAAACAGAAGTAGTAATCCCTTCTCCTTCTCTACTATCCCTTTGAATAATGGTGCATCAGTTTAATTAAATAACGCTCCAGCTGCTTACTGGATAGTAGAGATTTCTATGGGAAGATGCACACAGAAGCATGCATACTTTGGAGAGATGTTCCCTACCCAGTGGAACTTGTTTTACTTTACAAATCGCAGAGATAAGGGGTAGCATGGCCCTGCTCACTAGAGCTTTAGAAAGTCGATGGACTCACAGAGATCCCATGCTACCACTTTCATAGATCTGAAATGTCTGTTAGCTCTGTGTGTAGCTATTCATCTGAGGCCTCTTTTCACTCTGCCTAGAGCTTTTTTTTCTGAAGTCTACAGGAAATCTGATGATTGAAGTTGAAATCATCATCGTGGCAGTTGAAAGCTGCTCGTTTACCTGGTCTGCTTCCTTTCTATGAAGCATTTATTTACAAGGTCTCTAATCTTGCATTAACTCAGAAGGCAGATGCAGTGACAATACTTGCAACAGCAGCTATTAACTCCTCCCGCTACAGATCCCACTTAGCTTGCATGACCTAATTGCATTACAGTGCAAGATAACATGTTGCAGATTTTATTGTACCTCTAAAACAATCTCCATTACTTATACAGTCAACATTAGATCAAGGCTAGACTAGCCCATAATTAGCAAAGTCCACTGAACAGCAAAAATAATTTTAATTATTTCTTGTTAAAAAACAAATAAAGGCAAACAAGGTTAGCAGTTTGTGAATCCATCAATAGCTTCAGAGATACTAGTTGGGTTTCTACTAGTAAATCTGACTGCAGAATCAGAGCTGAAGATGACAAATTTTGTATATATCTTGTCCACACTGGATTGTTTCTATTGAAAAGAAATTATCTAGCAATATGTTTTGTGTGTGACAATATATGAAGTTCAGCATACAAAATATTTTAAAAAACCGCAAGCAACAAGTGTAGGATTTTATAAAGAATTGTTTTCATTTTATAAATGCTTATTCATCAAAATTTACTGAAGTTTGTAATGTTTTTCTTAAAAGAATAAGCCAGTTGTTGGTCCCACACACCCATATATAGTTTTCTAAGCCTTCTCTACATAATGAGTTATTTTATTGATTAGATAGCTGCTGTCTGGGTGCTCAGTGGAAAGTCTTGATGAAACACTTATCTTAGAAAAAGATTAGTAATATGGCCAGTGAAAACCAATTTTCTTGTACTTAATCTCCTAATCTATTTTACATTATTTCCCAGGGGTATCATGAACTTCATAGTCACATGGCTTTGTGCAAATAATCAATTATATGGCAGAATCTCATGAGTTTGAGAGTTGCTCTATAACAGTTACCCACCTTTCTAAATGGACTGTTTCCTCTTCTGAAATAGTCAAACCTAGTATAACTGGAGGGTAAAGGACCCAGCAATGCCATTAGTGAAAAAAAAAGAAAAAAATTTTTTTGGGGAATCATCCAATGAAAATTCACTTCTCAGTGAAAAAATATGTAAGCATGCCATGTTAAAACATCTTGCAATACCTGACATAGGACCATTAAATGGTTCCAGACCATCTAAGGAACATGAAAATGCACAAGTCCATGGGACCTGATGAGATTCATCCCTTGTTCCTGAGGGAACTGGTGGATGAAGTTGCTAAGTCACTATCCATCATATTTGAGAAGTTGTGGCAGTTTGGTGAAGTCCCCACTGACTGTAAATGGAGGAACATAACCCCATTTTTAAAAAGGGAAGAAAGGAAGACTCAGGGAACTACAGGCTGGTCAGTCTCACCTCTGTGCGCAGCAAGATCACGGAGCAGATCCTCCTGTAAAGTATGCTAAGGCACATGGAAAATAAGGAGCAGATTGATGACAGCCAGCATGGCTTCACTAAGTGCAAATCATGCCTGACAAATTTGGTGGCCTACAATGGCATTACAGTGTTGGTGGAGAAGGGAAGAGCAACTGATGTCATCTACCTGGACTCATTCAAAGCATTTGATACTGTCCCGCACGACATCCTGGTCTCTAAATAGGAGAAACATGGTTTTGATGGATGGACCACTTGGTGAATAAGGAATTGGCTGGATGGCCACACTCAAAATTTGCAGTCAATGGCTCAATATCCAAGTGGCGACCAGTGACGAGTGATATTCGTCAGGGGAACAGGTGCTATTTAACATCTTTGTTGGTGACATGGACAGTGAGATGGAGTGCACTCTCAGCAAGTTTGCCAATGACACCAAGCTCTGTGGCACAGTCAACATGCTGGAGGGAAGGGATGCCATCCAGAGGAACCTGGACAGGCTTACGAGATGGGTCTGTGCAAACCTCATGAAGTTCAACAAGGCCTAGTGCAAAGTCCTACACGTGGGTTGCGGCAATCCCAAGTACAAATACAGGCTGGGTGGAGAACTGCTTGAGAGCAGCCCTGGGGAGAAGGCCTTGGGGGTGTTGGTAGATGAGAAACTCAACATGAGCCAGCAATGTGTGCTCACAGCCCAGAAATCCAATCGCATCTTAGGCTGCATCAAAAGAAGTGTGGCCAGCAGGTCAAGGTAGGTGATTTTCTGCCCCCCTACTCTGCTCTCATGAGACACCACCTGGAGTACTGCATCCAACTCTGGAGGCCCCAGTGTAAGAAAAACGTGGACTACTTGGAGTGACTCCAGAGGAGGGCCATGAAGATGATCAGAGGGATGGAGCACCTCTCTTATGAAGACCGGCTGAGAGAATTGGGATTGTTCAGCCAAGAGAAGACTCCAGGGAGACCTTTTAGCAGCCTTTCAGTACCACATGAATGTCAACAAGGGGAAGTTCAAAGTCCTGCACCAATAACAACCGCAGGCACTAATATATGCTGGAGACCACCCAACTGGAAAACAGCTTAGCAGAAAAAGACCTGGTAGTCATGGTGGACATTAAGTTGAAGAAGAGCCAGCAATGTACCCTTGCAGCAAAGAAGGTGAATGGTATCCTGGGCTGCTTTACACTGCAGGTCCAGGGTGGTGATCCTTCTCTACTCAGCACTGGTGAGGCCACACCTAGACTGCTGTATTCAGATCTGGAGTCACAAGCACAAGGGAGACATAGACATACTGGAGACAGTCTAAAGGCCACAAGGATGATTGAGGGATTGGAGCATCTCTGTTCAGCCTGAAGAAGGCAAGGCTCAGAAAGAATCTTATCAGTGTATATGAATACCTGAAGGGAGGGTGCAAAGAAGACAGAGCCAGGGTCTTTTCAAGACAAGGCAAGGTGCAATGGGCACAAACTGAAACACAGGAGGTTCCTTCTGAACATCAGGAACCACTTCTTTACTGTAAGGGTTACTGAGCACTGGCACAGGCTGCCCAGAGTAGTAGTGGAGTCTCCTTCCTTGAAGATATTCAAAAGCCACCTGGACACAGTCCTGGGCACCTGTCTCCAAGTGAGTCTACTTGAACAGTGAGGTTGGACCACATGAATTCCGCATGACCCTTCCAACCTCAACTGTTCCGTAATTCTGGGGTTCTGTGAAAAAGCTACTCACCTTTCTGTCAGATTAGGCTACAGGACATATTGTAGAGAAAAACTATGACTAGATTTAGCCAGGGTCAGATGAAACTTTTCTCATTAAGCCTAATTGTCTTTGGCCAAACACTTACATTGGTTTTCTTTTCACCACCAAAATAATTTTGTCTACATCTCTGTCCAATTCCACTACAACAGTGATGTCCAGGTTACTTGATTATGTCAAAGAGCAAGCTCTTAGCTACAAATCTCAGGTAAGAGACTGTGGGACCTTGAGGCAAAAGTTAGCTCACAGAATAGGTGTTGCTGAGAGATTAGCTCACATAGTCTGTGCTTTGGGTTAAGGGACTCCGATCTGCAGGGATGTCTGCAGCCCAGGGTGTCCTTCTAGTTTATTCAGTCTGATGCCTAATAGACTCAAGAAATTTGGTTTGCCTGATAGCCCATTATATGCAGTAATCCCTGTACTCACATAGAAATGTACTGTATAATTGTCAAGATAAGTTTTAGCTTGCTGTTGAATCTATCAATGCTTGTAACCCTGTCTTCCTTTCATTTGTTGATGAGTCAATCCATAAAATCACTTCAATATCTATTTAACTAAATCTCTGTCGTCATCTCTCTAGAAATTCTTTCCTCTGAATGGTGCCCAGTGCTATTTTCAATGTTCAAGGATTTCTGCCTGTGTTTCTGATGCAGTCTAAACTCCCACTCATGTCTCTTTAAAAGCTTCTAATCTCTCTCTGGATGTTACAGTGAGCTGTCTCTTCCCTCTTCATGCCCATGCTGTTTTATTTTCCCCTCTACTTTTTCTCTGTGAAGCAGAACTTGAGGGTTATTTCAGATTCCTTTGTCATTTTTTCTTGCCTTCCAGGCTCTTTCCACATCCCATTAAGTCATTGTCTCTATTATTTTTCTAAAACCCATCTTTTACACTACAACATACTTGATAAAATTTATCCACTGGTATACATTGCCATCCATGCAGTGATGGATTAGATAGTGCTTTGCCGTCTAAATCAATACGTCTTCACACTTCTTAGTCATCTCTTCCCCTTGATTAGACTTGACTCCTCCACGCCAGAAGAAATACATTACGTTTTGCTCAGAGCACTACAGCCAAAGTAAGTTTTGTGACTCCATTTTATGTCACTCTGAAGCTGTCAGACAGGGAAGACACTTCGTCTTCCAATACCCACACCGAATTTAAGCTCCTTGCTTTTCTGTATTGTTTTGTAACTTGACTCAGCTGAAACATCTGTTCCCTCCCAAACTCTCATCCCTTTTCCCAAATTGTTGGTTTCTGTATATATCTATATGCTACACCAGTGCTGGAAATAATTTCTCACTTTCCATAGATCAAGTATCAACATGCCTTTCAAATTCTTTTTTAAAATCCACTTCTTTTGCTCATCCTTTTATTCGCGTTAATTTTTGAGTAATCTGCCCACTTGCATACTTCTTTTTAAACTTTCTGTATCTAGAACATAAATCTCAGAAGACATGATAATCTTTAATCTATTTATTTTGAGTATGTGGAGCTACACAATGGTAAGCCATCCAAAAAACATACTTATGGCCAGTTTAAAACTCGTACTCTTCCCTCTGGATTTGTTAGCCTCATTCTGAGTTAAACCTTCCATTCCCCCAGACCAGTTTTTACTTCCCTGCTGCCAGTGACAGCACACATCCTGCCTGTCAGCCTTAAACATTTTATATGTACTTTCAGGCTTTCAGTAAGACAGACAGAGAATCTTGCTGTGAGTCTATCTGAGCCCTATGGAATAGCTTATCCATTATAATTTTCCACTTCACTACCAACTGTAGTTCAAATGTATATCACAACTTATATTTTGGGGGTTTTTTTATCTTCTATAAGAAAACCATGACACATGCAAAATTTAATAACCATGTTAAAAAAAAAATCCTTTTTCTCTTTCCTTTTTTTTTTCCTTTTTTTTTTTTTCTGGAAGTGTTTCCTTTGCCACTTTATAAAGAGGACCCAATGTAATCCTTGAGGCATCATGTGCAGCCTTCTAAAAAGAAAAGATGAAAAACATATTGGACAAAATTAAGAACTGCAAGTAAAGTAATTCAGTTAGACAATGGTGGAAGGGTACGTCACAAGGTTGAGAAATGAAGGACCTGCTTCTCAGTGTCTTAGTCAAATCTGGGACTGCAATAAAGTTCACAAGGTGTTTAATAATCCAGTCATGGGCTTTTGTGTGTTATCTATGGATTTCGTTGATGTAATAATTGTGGTACCTCCTGGAATACAGACTTTGCAGTGACAGGCAAAGCTACAGTCCTAATTTGGAAATATTATAGTATAAAAATAATGCAGTTGTCATTTCTGGTAGCCATCAGTTCCTCTGCAAATAAGCAACTTTTCTTGAGCTGTTTGGGCATGGCACTCAAGGATATCGGAATATAATACAAAGATAACCTTGTTGCTACATCTCTGTACAACAAGCAGATTCACTGCATTGGTTAGGTAAGGCTAAGCCATTAACTCAGGCATACTTAAGGGTAAAGGAACACCACTGAGCATTTTTAACTACCTGTTTGAGGAGAAAACATCATCCAAGTAAAGAATAATCTCTAAAAGTAGGACAAAAGACAAATCCCTAGTATGTCAGAAAATGACGAAGAATTAGAGTGGCTTGAACATGAAATGGTTCACCACAGCGAGTGTGCATGTATCTGATATAGAGAAATTATTATAGGGATCGGGAAAAAATCCTATTTCTCTGAAAAAAAAAGGAAAATAAGGGAAAAAAAATCTCTCTGTCTTGTATTTGCCTCTTGGGAACAGCTACATTCACATCATAATTGAAAGATGTTTAAAAAATTTTATCAGCTTTAAAGTTAAATATTTTCATTTCAGTTTTTGACTTGTTAAGAACAGACTCTTACTGGAAAGTCATTTGGGATTTGTTTTCTAAAGAAACAATTTTTAAAATTCTTCTAAATATTGCAAATTCTACAAGAGAAAGCATCACATTATCGTGTGAAAATCAGTATTGGCCTTTGCACAGCTTTCACACCTTTGCAGATCCTAGAAAGAACAGCTTCCTCACACTGTAAAGGTATGGCATTGCATTTTTTTAGCTGTCTTTTCATTGCTATATCATTTTAGAAAGTCAAAAGAATTATAGTTTTAAATTACTATGCAAAACTGCCCATGTATCTGTGATGGCAAACATATATTTAGGGACCTGGGATCCGAAGAGATCTCTCTGAAGAGACTGAGGAAAACAATACATCTCATTTAGAAATGAAAAGATTTCTAATTCATGCATGTTTATTAATTATTACATTTAACTGCTTAATCACAGCTTTATGAAACAAATTGAATTTATACCATCCTGATAGCTACTTAATTGTGCCTGAATAATGAAGGCATAAAATCTTCAAGCAAAGCTGTGACTTCAGAATTGAATTATGAGTTGAAGCCTTTTTTTTTTTCAATATCAGAGTCTCAGTTTTGAGTAATGGTGAATATTCTGCTCAAATGGTCTTAAAGAACAGCAGGGGTCTCACTGTGGGAAGTTCTGAGTCTATTTTTCAAAAGATGACTGCCATCACCAGCATAAAAAGGTAAAATTTGCCTTTTTTTTCCTTCCAAATTTCACTGGTGGAGTGCTCCACAATGCAGCATTACAGATTGGAAATGGAGCTGCAAGAAGCAGTAGGTCTAGGAGGGATTCTGGATGTACATATGTATGAGCCTGTGCGCATTCTTAGCTAAAGGCTTACACTATAAAGTATGCCAAATAGTCCCTTCAGACAAACCGGTGGGAAGGACCAGGTTTAGGAGCAAGTTGAAGGCTGGCAAGTGCGCGTCGGCTGTGACACTTGGTGTCAGTGGTTGCCCCCCTGCCTCCTCCCTGCCGTGGGGGTCCGCAATGGGTTGCAGCGGGTCGGAGTGTCCTTCCCTTCCTGTCCTGCAGTTGGCATTAACCTACCAATACGTCTTAGGAACAAAGGAACCTCACTGAAAGGGTGCTTTTAACCGTTTCACGGACTCTACTCGTAAAACAAGAACGTTGTGATGACTTTGCGTGAAACCAACACAAGGGATGCAAGTGTTTCCCTCTGAGTGGTGGCTGTAACAGGCTCTCTCTTGTACTTCAGCATTAGTAATGACAGTCCTGTGTTCCCCCAGTCTCACCGGTGTAATTCCCTCCATTTCTATTCCTAATCCAACATACTAACGATCTCATGAAAAATGCATGGGGAAAAACTGATATAATCTAACCAGCAAACATAGCTGTAAATCCCCTTCCTCCCACTCAGGGACTTCAGTCAGGCTGCTCAGAGCAAAGATGAGGGAAACTGTGTAATACCGCAGCCCAATCAGTAAACATGGCACATACTGTCACCCTGTGACTGAAAAGACACTTACTTATTCCTAAATTTTCTAAAGAAAGACTACAATGTGTGCAACTGTAGTGTATCTCCGTTACTCCTGAGGCTGCCAGTGGCTGCAAGTGCTCCGACCCAGACTACCTGAATCTTCAATAGTCAGGTTAGTTCACCCTATTCTCTGAGAGGTGTCAGTGTTTAACCCATCTAGTGATCCTCTGATAAATTTTTAAGAGTGTATTGCTTTGAAAATCAGTAGTTATGCTGGGGAAAAAAAATATTAAAAAGAAGAAAAAAAGAAAAAGAAACAAAATTAAACCCAAATTGTATGTGCAACATAGTCTTTTCTAAAATAAGGGTAATCTCTGATTTCCATAACAGCCTGCTGGAATCCACAGACACTCAGCAACCACTGTGCTGTCATGGGACAGGACAAGAGTTTGGAGGTTGATGGCCCTGGCAGCTCCTTCCTGATGTTTACTTTCATTAGATTTAAGGAAAAGGAAATTGTTGCCATAACTTAAAAAAATAGCTACACTGAGCTTTTTCAGCTTTTAAAGGATAATCAGTCCACTGCAATGCAGCCCACCCTCACATAAATAGGGACAGAAATATATATTCTTTTTTTTTTTCCTTTGTGCAGCAAGTTAGTTGTTCTTGTTCTCAACATAGTGATTCTGTGTACAACCAGTGTTCATTTGCTGCCATTCATCTTGAATCTATATGGACAATACCTCGCAGTTAAAAGTTTGCATTGCTAATACTTGATATATTCACCTCCCTGTTCTCTAGAGCTTAATGGACTCGTATTTTATACTGTTAGATATATTTAATCAGTTTAGCAAAGCAAATATAGATTGAATTTTGCACTTGGAAGGTTTTTTGTTATTAGTCCAGAAAATCTTCTATATGACATGACAAATCTTTTACGGAACTTATAATTGGGCCTATTTTATGTCAGTTTAGATGTTCAGCACTTTCAAAAATGAAGGTATTTAAATGCAGAGTTTAACCACTGCACATGCAGTGTTCTTTATTAGTTGACATAGGCTACCTTTAAACTCTCCATTTGTACATGGCTTCAATATATTAAATTTGATAGACAGATATTTTTATGGACAATGGCCAAAATACTTTTTACCTTAAACAAGTGAGAGCACAAATGATGAGTTTATAATCTACTTTTTAATTAAGAATCCCTATGACTTTGGGCAGTCTGATTTGGAATCCATTTCCTCAGTTTGTGGCCAGATCTTGTTCAAACACATACAGTCCTACACAAGTTAATGCTTATGATTTGGTAGCTGGGAACAGCATACAGCTTGCTTTAAACAGTGAAATGTCTAAACTGAATATGTAACATTGCGATATGACTAGACAGTCCTCTTTCTTGAACTTGAATTGAACTACTGAGTGGCTTTCTGGTCCTCTATGCCACTCTTCTTTGTTTGAATCATCTAATTTGGACAGTAGGGACTTTCCAATACCCTGATGTGTCCAATCTAAGGTGGACATTCACTTTTCTTCTTCTGGAGAAAATGACACCTCCATTGAGAGTCTTTCCATCCTAATACAGAGATCTAATGCTAAGGGATGTTGCAGAGTCTTGCTATCGCCTTCTCAGTGCGATACTGAGAATACATCAGATACTGCATTTATGTCTGGCAATTCTGGTATCCAGACTTCTCCTATTGACAGTGATAATGAGTCATGCATTAACTTCTTCCTTGCCTGTTGGCCTGAGCTGTCTTTGGAAGGAGACATGGGTCCACAGGGGAATAGGGCAAAACATCATCTTCTTCTGACATTAAGTTGTGATCTGACAGTTATACAAGGGATACAACTATTAATGCACTCCTGCCACAGTGATATAATTCCAGGCTAAAATAGGTAGGACAAAGTGTGTTTTTTTTCTTTATTGACCAAAAAAAAAAGTTTAAATTAATTTATAGTTAAGATTGTATGTTAAACTTGAAGATAACCACAATTAAATTAAATTAGTTACACCTCAAGGGTATAGTCTAAGCATGTTTGAAGGGATTTGATACATCTGAAGGTAAGTTATTTTACGATCATGTTTATCAGATGAGCAAGTCTTGTAACACTGTGGTTTTCTTTCATAGGTGACGCTACTGTATGCCTTTCTTCTCATGAGACACAACTTGAAATATTTTGATAAAATGAGATGCTGGCGGAAACGATCAGCAGTGTCGTTCTTAGGAGTCCTTGTCATTTGCTTGCTGTTTATGAACTTGTACATTGAAGATGGTTATGTTTTGGTAAGTTTCTTAGTTGGAAGTAATTATCCAGGAACAACGGAACATGACACATCCCTAGTTAGGCAGTAAAGTTCATAGTTCCTGCAATTTTCCCTGTTAGTGTACCATTAACAGTGAAGTATCCTCAAAATGTGTCCTTTATGATGAAGCCATCTTATCACTGGGTGTGTCAGTAAGATCCTAACAGCCCTTTTCACAGAAGTAGAATATGTCATTTTTTATTGGAAGTACGGGAGATAATGAATGTAGCAAATCATGGAGACATGTCAGTCAGATATCTTCCTTTGAGTCTAAACAACCCCTGTATTTTCCATACTTCTGAATTTCCCCCAATTTTAATCTTGAAAATCATCTGCAACAAAAATATTCCTGTGATACAGGAGCTCCTTTTTCAGTCCACACTGCAAATCTCACCCATGAATACTATATTAAACGATATTACAGAAATATAATTATAGAAGAGAACTTACACTAATTCCATATATTTCAAACTCCTTTCATGAACAATTTCTTTTTAGTTATTTTATTCTGTGTTTTTCTCATTTCCTGTATCCCAGACTTAAGTCTGGCAGGTTTACTGATTCTATGATTCTATAATCCTGTGATTCCATGATATCTTGTGTAAGTTTGTGATTGTGAAAAAGATTTATTGAAAGATCTGCTTTAGGAATTTCAACAAGTAAGCTACTGACAATGTAACCTAACTCTGCAATTTATACGTAACCTATGGGTGTCTCAGTGCTGAATGTCAAGTAAACTCTGAAGACTTGATTAGTGGATTGAATTACCAGTTCATCTGAGGTTGGACTGATCCCAGTAAAATAATATCAGTTTAATAAATGGAGCTTGCAAATTGTAAAATGACTAAACTGAATATGTAATGCTGTGAAATTAGACGGTCCTCTTTCTTGAACTTGAATTGAACTCCTGAGCAGCTTTATGATCCTCTATGCCACCCTCTCTGTGTGATTTGTCTAATTGGGACAGTATGGGCTTTCCAACAGTCTGAAATGTGAAGTCTGATATCAGTTGGATCTGAAAAGCAACATGTATGAAAATACATAAATAGTAAAATCCTTACATGAATTTAACAAAACCATAGATAACTTCCATGTAATTTTAATGTAAAATNCCCCCCGCCAGCCCCCACCTTTTTTAGAAATTCACTCCCTTTCATTGCTTCTCTCATCACAGTTCTGGCATGTTTGCATGCATGTAGCTCCCAGCCAAATCTCTTGCCAAGTCTCCTGACAGTTCTCCCAGATCTCTTGGTACCTTTATGGTCCATCAAGTGTTTTTCAAATGTGTTAGGCTGTTGACTTTTCACTTTATTTATTTATTTTTATTTTCAACTTTCCTGAACATGTCTGACAGCTCTATTAACTTGTCTGATGTGTTTTCTCTGCTGAGGTAAAAGATGAGCAGTTTCAGTGTTGGTGGTGAGGAGAGACACACTTGGGGGTAGCTTTCAAAGACAGGAGGCTAACCAGTTCCCGTCAGGAAATGGGAACCTGAAAGCCCTCAAGGGCCTGAAGGCCCTCTGATTTTCTGATTGTAGCGAGTCTCCTGCTGGAGTATCTCCTGAAGGTAAACGGATAGAAGAAGGCAACTGACCCCAAGTTTCCCTTCCCAGTCTCAGGCAGCAGCAGGCTGTGCAAACGGATGCAGGGCCAATACCGCTTTCACCAGATTGTAAAAAGAGATGAGTGGCCTTTTTCAGGACATTAGAATATCAACGTGAGATTCATTGTTGCAAATCTCAAGAAGGAAGAGGAGAACTTTTACTTTTCACTCAGAGACTCTCACATGTCTGAAGAATCCCTTCACTGTTTTCTGCAGGTTATTTACTGTGGAAAGTAAGGGCTGTGGAAAGTAATGGNAATATGTAATGCTGTGAAATTAGACGGTCCTCTTTCTTGAACTTGAATTGAACTCCTGAGCAGCTTTATGATCCTCTATGCCACCCTCTCTGTGTGATTTGTCTAATTGGGACAGTATGGGCTTTCCAACAGTCTGAAATGTGAAGTCTGATATCAGTTGGATCTGAAAAGCAACATGTATGAAAATACATAAATAGTAAAATCCTTACATGAATTTAACAAAACCATAGATAACTTCCATGTAATTTTAATGTAAAATATTATCCTTGTAAAGTTACTTATACAAATATTGTAAATATTTGTAAAGGTTAAATCACTGAAAAGACAACCCATGCTTCTAGCATGTTACTCCATTTCAGACACATTGCTTTCTCTAACAGTACTTACCCTAAGGTTTTGCACTATGTTTTATTTATTCATCATTTCTTGGTTGTGATAGAATTTGACGTGGCTTATCACACTTTTTTTCCCAGTGGTATTTTCCCTGATGCTTCTTCCCCTTTCAGTAATTGCTTTGAAGTCCCACAGATGTTTCTGAAAGTGCTTTTATTATCACTGTTAATGGTGTTCCTCTTGGTTTGTTTTTGAAATANCTTTCCTGAACATGTCTGACAGCTCTATTAACTTGTCTGATGTGTTTTCTCTGCTGAGGTAAAAGATGAGCAGTTTCAGTGTTGGTGGTGAGGAGAGACACACTTGGGGGTAGCTTTCAAAGACAGGAGGCTAACCAGTTCCCGTCAGGAAATGGGAACCTGAAAGCCCTCAAGGGCCTGAAGGCCCTCTGATTTTCTGATTGTAGCGAGTCTCCTGCTGGAGTATCTCCTGAAGGTAAACGGATAGAAGAAGGCAACTGACCCCAAGTTTCCCTTCCCAGTCTCAGGCAGCAGCAGGCTGTGCAAACGGATGCAGGGCCAATACCGCTTTCACCAGATTGTAAAAAGAGATGAGTGGCCTTTTTCAGGACATTAGAATATCAACGTGAGATTCATTGTGGCAAATCTCAAGAAGGAAGAGGAGAACTTTTACTTTTCACTCAGAGACTCTCACATGTCTGAAGAATCCCTTCACTGTTTTCTGCAGGTTATTTACTGTGGAAAGTAAGGGCTGTGGAAAGTAATGGAAAGTAAGGGCTCACCCGAGAAAATTGCTTAAGTATGTTTGATAGGGGATATACAGAGCTGGCACACGTGGGTCAGCAGAGCAGTTTAAGTGCTTCACCTGCAGTGTGTGAAACACATCAGATCAAATATTTTGAAGACATACTGAATTAATATAACCAAATACTGCAATATCTGCAGCATTTTTTTATATATATATTCTGAGTTTTAAGTAAACTGTAAGTGAAGCATGCCTTCTGAAATCTTCTATGAATACTAATCATTATTTTGGTCACTGTGAAAACAATAATACTATTGTAGCTGACACAGCATCCTCAGTGGAGCAGGGTATCTCTACAAAGAATGGAGAACTTCTGGCATTTCTTCCCACAGGAACCTCCTAAGCTCCAGCAAACACTGGAATGTAAGTTAGAGGTTAGTTAACAGAAGAAAGCCAGAACCATCATATAAAAAATTACAGAAGACGTCTAAAGAGAGATAATTAAGCTTTTCAGCTTCACTGACCTCTGCATACTAGTCAGGGGTAGAAGAACCAGATTTTAAATTTGTGGAAAAATCCATATTTCAGTTTTTGCTTTTCACTCAACAAAGGAATGAAAATGACAACAGTTTAAAAAATAAAACAAACCAAAACATTGTTAGGTACTTCTTGAAAGGCATTTCTTAAAGAGGAAAAAAAATAGGAAAATTTTTGTGGTAAATTCAAATATTTAGCTTGTTAAAATCAAAACATTTTGTCCTGACATTCTTTATTTCTAAATATTTTGAAACTTTTTGTGTAGAAAGACCTCACCAGAATAGGTTTCCATTCCTAAACCTTCTTATGAAACAAAGATCTTTGGTGCTCCGTTCTGAAACCAATGACACATGATTTTTTCACATAAAAGAAAGGCTGGGTTTAAAAAAAAGGGGGTTGGACCAGCTCTTTTTTTTTTTTTTTTCTCTCCCCATTTGACAGTTTGCATTAAAATCTCATGAAGTTTTGGTGCAGTCTCTTCCTAGCCCACTGAGTTACATTTTAGTCTGAAATCTGATCAACATAAATCTTCCTTTCATAACTTATGAGCAAATGAAAAGTAGCATAGCACCACCTAGAAAGAAATTACTGGAGAGATACTGCAGATCAAGAGAGCATAACAGTGCAGGTAGATGCCCCTGGATGTCCACTGAAGCTCTTCACTAACATTACAAATGGGTTATTTACTACTTCTATGAAAGAAAAATAATGAAATTAATATGAAACTAGGATTAGTTTACAGAAATATTTCTTTGTGCTATAAAATACATCTTTAACACATTTTTAAATATTTATGCCATTGAATATGAGTGCTGTTTACTGTTTCTGTGGTTGTTCTTGACAGCTGCAGTACTACCACTGTATAATACTCCCATTTAATAAAGTTTTTAGTGCATTAGGATACTGTATATAACAGAAGAAATTAACTCATTCATACACTGGCCTGTCATCAGACTATAATCAAGCAGTGTAAACTAAATAAGCAATCCTACCTTTAAATTCAGTCTTACGACACTACAACATTTTAGATATTTTCCCTGTTCTTAAGGACTAAGGTACAGACTTTCCCTGAGATTCATCTGAGCTTATCGATAGGGCACTGCTGATGAAGCCGCTCATTCCCTTGTGTGACTTTACTATGACTCGAGAAGCCTCTTGAAAGAAAAAGATGGGAGAAGGAGGCAGGAAGAGGAGGCATGGTGATAAATATGCCTTTTTTCTATACCATCAAACAGTGTTCAACAAAACCAGAGAAACCTTTGACTGTCTGGATGATCATATGCATTTCTTCTTATCACAAATCTCAGTTGGAGCTACTCAGAAAAAATGGCAAAATAAGCCAGAAACCAGGATCTAGTTTTGTCTTTCTTGTGTAACAGTTTTGGTGTTTTTTTGAATCATGAAAAAATTAAAAAAAAATCTCCCCTAGTTCCCCATCTATGAAAATTATCTCATCTGTTGCTGATTGATGCTTTCTTATCCTGGTTTTGAATACTGCAGCATTTTTTGGAAATAATTTAGTGTTTGCAACCTTTCCAGAGTTTTTTGTCCAAAATATTTTTTATATCTTTTCATGTTACCATAATCTGAAGGGTTATGGTAGATTTTCTGTAGCCAAAAATGTATGATATTCAGTAATGGGTTTTTAAAAACATTAGGTAACATCTACATGCTTTCACGAAAGCTGACACTGAAAAATGTTATTCTTGGAAACCTGCCTGTCCTGTTTCCTCTTTGGCTGGCATTCACAAATGTGTTTCTCTCTGTCTCTTTCCCTCTCCTATTCTTTTTGTTTTCTCGCTAATAGGAAGGGGACAAGCAATTAATCAGAGAAACAGCCACGCACCAGCTCAACCCAGAGCGCTATGTTCATACTTTTAAAGATTTGTCTAATTTCTCAGGATCTATAAACATTTCCTATCGCTACCTAGCTGGCACGCCTTTGCCAAGGAAAAGTAAGTAACTGCAATCTGAATGTTATGAAATGAGGTAATTTAAAAATGGGTGAAATCCATATAGTCCCTGTGGTATTTCTAGGCAAGAAGAGCTGAGTTAAGTGACAATCTCAGAGATTTAGTGAGACAGCTATCTCTCTCTGCATAGGCAATTCCTGGGCAGCTGCTGCTTCAGCCCTAGCAGTGACTGCCCTAGCCTAGTTACCTTCTGAGCAAACACCCGACATAGTCATCCTGCAGGCAGCCCCTAGATGGTCTGTGCGAGTATATTTTTGTGGATTTCCCCCCAGGCCAGAAGGAGATGATTTAGAAAGCAAGAGCAAGGCACGTGCTGGTGGTGCTCTGTAGCCACTCTTTGAGACCACACTGTCAGCCTCTGTCTGTATAACCAGTAAATCCAATCTAAGGTATGCTTGGGATCACATAGATCCACTCTTCAGGTCCCCTGTTCTGCCAGTCCAGCAGCTATGAATGAATCTCCGTGTTCCTTTATCTGTGATAAAGAGGGAAGTGAAATGTTCTTTTATGGGGGTGGTAAAGGACGATTCTTCTTGCAGCCATCTGAAGATGGACTATCTACTTATTCTGACTTCAGGCAGGGTTGAAGACTTTAATCTCAAAGTGAAATATGGCCATACCTGACTTTTAGGCAGGTGTTTAGACAGTCTGGGTTCCAAATCCATCATTTCACAAACATAAGAGGGCTCAGAAGTCCAAGCACAGAAGGTAAAATAAAATAATCTGTGAGTTGTTGATCTTCACAGAAAGCTATAAAGTTTGTTCAAATTAGATTTGAGAAATTTGGGGTTATGTAGGCAGTGTAAATGGCTCCTAGAGGTTGTACTTCACTGTACAACTGCATTTTGAGCAGACTTAAGCCTTGAGGGAAACTCTAAATCACTTTATCAGAGCAGTCTTTTACAAACCACGACATATTAGAGAAAGTTGGGGTAGGTTCAAATAAAGTACACCCTGTCAATTATAAAGTCTTAGCATTTTTTTACATCAGAAGTTAAAAAAATAAAGATATATTAGCAAATATCTGAAAAAAAACCTGATTTGGACCGCAATGGTAATGACTCCAAAACAGATGAGATGAAAATATATTTCCTTATAATTAAGATGCATCTCTCCCTAGAAAGATGTAACAGCATTAAAAAATATTTATACAAGCACAGGTATGCAGCAGTAAGTTCTCTTCTACTTTAAAAAATTATCTGAATTATATCTTACAAGAGGGACTTCCCCATAAAATGTTCAATGTAACCTGAAAGAGGGTTAGAAGAAGAGCTATTAGCACAGAAAAATTGGGCAAATTAAGTTTAAAATTAACACACAGAAAAATAATTATCCATGCAACATTCATAAAACTGTAAAGTTACACATAAATGTAACTAGTCTTGTAGAGCGTTTAAAATTATAAAAGTTTGGCAACTGATATATAGCTCACGTTTTTGTGCTGCATTTTATAGTTCCTTGCTTTAAAACTATTGTGTAAATCATATCTCATAATCCCCTTTCTTTTAGCAGATTTTACAGCCTTATCATTGTCTATGTGGTTTCCTCTACCAGGCATATAAGTGCACATTGCTTTGGCTTTTGTCCACTACATGTCATTCCTTGCAGTTAACAAGTGAATGTTTAATGCAATAGTCTCCATATGTCTATTTGCTTGCAATATGATTCTTCTTTAATGAAAAGGCAATAAGCATCCTTTGTTGCATGCAGCTTAATATTCTCAGTCTTCACCACTGAAAAGGTTTATTTAATATAAGCGCGGTTCTGGAGGATAGCTTTGTGGTATGAAATGGTTTCTAGCATCAGATACTCAGTTTTTTGTTTGAACTGTCTTTTGTACAGGGTTTCTTACAATTGGGCTATCCTCTGTGAAACGGAAAAAGGGAAACTACTTGCTTGAGACCATCAAGTCCATATTTGAGCAGTCAAGTTATGAGGAACTCAAAGAAATTGCAGTCGTAGTGCAGCTGGCAGATTTTGACTCAGCGTGGTCTGAGGGGATGGTCCAAGATATTTCACAGAAATTTGCACATCACATAATTGCGGGCAGATTAATAGTTATTCACGTCCCTGAGGAGTATTATCCTGTACTAGATGGCCTCAAGAGAAATTACAATGACCCAGAGGACCGTGTGAAGTTTCGATCCAAACAAAATGTAGATTATGCTTTCCTGCTTAACTTCTGTGCTAATCTTTCTGACTACTACGTGATGCTAGAAGATGACGTTCGCTGCTCAAAGAATTTTTTGACTGCTGTTAAGAAAGTAATTACCTCACGAGAAGGATCCTACTGGGTGACTTTGGAATTCTCCAAACTGGGATACATTGGAAAGCTTTACCATTCCCATGACCTCCCACGCCTGGCCCATTTTTTGTTGATGTTCTACCAAGAAATGCCTTGCGATTGGCTGCTCATCCATTTTCGTGGGCTGTTAGCTCAAAAGGAAGTGATACGTTTTAAGCCATCTCTGTTCCAGCACATGGGATACTACTCATCTTACAAAGGAGCTGAAAACAAGCTCAAGGATGATGATTTTGAAGAGGAATCATTTGATATCCCTGACAATCCACCTGCAAACTTGCACACCAACATGAATGTATTTGAAAACTATGAGGCAAGCAAGGCTTACAGCAGCATTGACGAGTACTTCTGGGGCAAAGCTCCCTCTACTGGAGATTTCTATGGGATTGTATTTGAAAAGCCCATTAAAATCACTAAAATTAAAGTTGTCACTGGCACTGAAGACCGGCAAAATGACATTTTGCAGCATGGGGCCCTGGAAGTAGGAGAAAAGATTGTAGGGAGTAAAAAGGGGAGACAATGTACCACTTATTTGAGACTAGGGGAATTCAAAAATGGGAATTTTGAAATAACAGATTTAGAGCACAAAGTTCTGTTTGATATTAACTGCATGAGAATACTTGTTACCAAAAGTCAAAAAGAATGGCTGATCATTAGGAGCATTAGCGTCTGGACTTCTCAAACATCAGTTCAATAAAGCAAAGCCACCTGAGAAGGTACAGAGTGCATACAATCAGCTGGGTTCCAACTTGTGCCGTTCCCCAGAAAAACTGACACTTCCAACTCTTCCCTAGAGACACAGAAAATCTGGGGAAACCACAAAACAAACAAAGTAATTTATTTTTTACTATTTTGGCCAGGCAATATACAAACACTTATTTGTTGAAAATTTTGAATTTTATAAGAAATGCACAGTTCTCAAACCTCTCTTGAGATCTTGAACACCTTTTTTATTGTCATTTCTCTATAAGAGAGATCTTCTCGAAAAAACAGAACAAAATGAAGCAACCTGTAATTACCAAAAGTTGTAAAGCTATGACCAGTATGTTGTGAAAAGAAACTGGATTGCACTTTACGCAAATATAAATTTAAAATGTTATGGTAGTATGCGTTTGTACTATAGTTGTTGATGTGTTTCTTTTTAAGGCATTTGTGACAAGGAAATCTGTCCTGAAATTGGCAGTTTCATTCTGAGCACTGTAAGAAAATAGTGTGACTAATCCTTGCAACTTCTTTTCAAAAGGGAATGTATGTAAAATTATAAATCTGACATGACAACTATGTAAAAAATAGATAATTGCATCTGTTATTCTGTCTCAACAAATATCCTTTGTTCTTTTTCCTGGATCCTTGCACTGAAACAAGCACTACTTGGATTCTATATTACTTAGGGGACCAATTTTCTCTCCTTATTCGAACAAAACGCCTCACAGTAAGCAAGCATTCTGCTTGAGTACAGATGTCGCTATCAAACCCAAGCACCTCAAGGGCAACGCTGTTCTCTTAGACAGGCATCTTAACAGATCTCAGCTTCAACATTTTCTGTTCCTTCACAATATGCAGAACTCCCTGTGAGAAATTTGTACATAGCTGAATACTGCAGCATGCTTTCCAAGGACTGTTATGCCTTCCACATCTACATGTCCAGTCCATATATGATAGAAACATTAAGTGTGTCGGGTTAATCAATTGGAGGTGAATGTAATCACCAGACTTCCCTGGTTGATTTCTAGCCAATAGAGCAGACGTAAAATGAAGAATTTTGATTCAAAGAAAAATTAATAATTTCTAAATTAGTGTGGTCATTTTTTTCTTCACTTTTCTAATTCTGATCATGTTAGTTTTGTAGACAACTTCCCACTGCGTCTGGTTATTCCCTGTAAGCTTATTTTTCCTGATTTTAGCCAATAAGCAGAAAACTTCCCTCAGTCCTCGTGCCCCATCCCTGGAAGTGTTCAAGGGCCAGGCTGGATGGGGTTTTGAGCAGCCTGGTCTAGTGGGAGGTGTCTCTGACCATGACAGGGGGGTTGGAACTAGATGATCTTTATGGTGCCTTCCAACCCAAACCATTCTACGATTCTATGATGCTGTGACTCAGCTCTGGCTTTTTAGTGCATCACACAGGGAGTCAGTATAGCTACATGATTTATACTATATGCATATATTTGGATTAGGAGAATCTGGGGGGGTGGCGGTGGGGAGGGGTTCGTCTAAGAAATTCTCCAGCTCTCTCAGTAGACACATTAAGAAATCCATGAGTATCAAATGTGACGCAGATGAACACTGTATTGTCGGTCTCATGAATACTGTGTTTATCATCTAATTGCATGTATGGGTTTTAGTTAAATCTGGAAGGCAAGGATTACATTTCAAGAATGGCTTCACTGTCCAAGAGTGAACTAAGTACTGTATTCAGTACATCCAAACCTAACATGGCTATTTCAGAAGGGTAAATTATTCAAAAATCTACACAAAAGAGCAATGCAATTGCTTTTCCTGGTTCATAAATCCTGATAAATTCAGGTCCAGGTTTGGCAAATCCCCCAATACAGATGTAAGGTACATTTTAAAATAAATATTCTGATACATGCTTCTACATAATTCAGAAAAGCATCCTCTTCTCAGTGTAAGTCTGTTTCTTTGTTCCTTAATACACATCTAAATCTCTGTCCTTCACATACATATCTCCAATAAAAAAGATTAAAAACAGTGTACATGTTCAATTCGAAAAGGAAAATAACAGCAATTTTTAAAAGGAAAAATATGTGCTGATCTCAAATGGTTATAAATACTTATGAAAGACTTGCTTTTTAACAGTGATCTTCCATGACTGTCAAATAATTACTTGATAATCAGTCAGCAGTCAGCACAAATTCTTTTAATGAACTGTCATTCCTCTATTTTTCCTTTCCTTGATCATTAACTACTAGCGCCAAATAAACATAACTAGGTTAACCAGGAACATTACTTTTACTTTTATTCAGAAATGTAGTACATCCAAACCAATATTCTAAATTAGAATGGAAAATATATTCAATCTCAAGGTTTAAAATGTTCTTTTAATCAAAACCACATACAATCTGAATGGCTACTACATATTAAATGCTCTCAACATAAGCCTGAAGTAACTTAAATGATACTTTTGAATTAGGAACTGAACAAAACTGCTTTCCTTTTTAAAACAACAGTAGTAACGAGTCTCATCTTTGATATCGTGGCTTAGCAGTGAGAACTCTCACCTGGCTGTTACCAGTCTGAGAAGGTCAAAAAAATGTCAAGTGAGTACGCTCAAAGGAAGCTTTCCTTGGATGTGGATGGTGGTATGTGCTGGGAATGAGAGGCATGCGCCACTCTTCCTGTTGAATTTGAGTTGGTTTGGAAAAAATAATTAGCAATACCTTTGTTCCAGGAGAGGAAACAATGCGGTTCTGTAAACTAGTGTTTTGGGCACTTACCTAAGCGCATGGGTCCCAGCTCCTCCCTCACAGAATGCATATTTTGCAACTCATTCACAAGAAAGAGGTTGTCAGGTTTTTCTTGGGGGAAAAAAAAACCCATAAAATCAATGATTAATTGTTTTCAGACAGATTTCAGAAATATATATTTGAAGATACCTTTTTTTTTCATGTCCTAAAAAAAATGATTGCTTTTAGAAAGGGAAATATTTAATCAGATGTTTATATGTTCACTAATACTTCTCAAAGTTGGGATTTTCTTTTTTTTGCTGGTGTAGCAAAATATTAGCAGTGTCACAAAGCTTCGTTTATTGGTGTGTACAGTTGGTTCTGTGGGTGTGTATATCCTGGGTCCATTTGTGGACTGAACATCAATGTTTTCATACTGAAATGCCAATACTGAAAACAAACAACACTGTGGTCTGCACACTGATGGATCTAATCTTCACTGACTTACATTTATTGTTCTTACTGGCACATTTTGGCATTCCTCATTGTATAATGTCCCTAGATGTCCCTGGTTGTCCCTGGGCCTTTTTTTCTTTTCTCAATCAGAAGCCAGTTTGTCTTCTGCCTTTCTTCACACAGCGTAATCCATCTGACATAGGGAATTCTTGGGAAGTAAACCACTTTGAATTAAAAGAACGGAGCTCTTCATTTAGTGCATAAAAAGCAAACCCAGAAGACAGTAATTTTCAGGCAAAACAGTTTTAGCATATTTACTATATGTACTAGGATAAAGATAATTCACGAAGGTGTTATTTAAACGTGTTATTTTTAGATCAGTGTTCGACCATGATGCTCTGTTTTATTCTGCTCAGTACTCTCTTGTGTTAGGCACTAATGTTTTTGCTTTTATAAAGGGAAATCAGGAAGTGGTTCATAATTGAATTATTAAAGGTTAAATAAACAGCTAACTAAACCTCAGAAAATATTTCATCTTGTAAAACTATTACAGGGAAAAAAGCATGGTTAACCATCTAAAAACTGCTTTAATTGTGAAGCATTTCAGAGATTCTGATGGAAATGATGGTTCTTACTACTCTCATGTTAAATTTACAGTTCTGTTAGGCTACATTTCAATAACTATTAAATTATGAGTAGCAATACAGATCATGTATCATGAGCTCAAGCAGTATCGTATCCTCAGATGGTACAGTATAATGTTTTGCAAAACACAGGTGGAAAGTATAGATGCGTCACAATGAAAACAAATTAAGTGGGTTTGGTGTCATATTATGTATACAAAGACAAATGAATTGAAGCATTTCCACCATTCCATCAGCTTTTCAGATAAAGTAAAACAAGGAGGTTAATACTTGTTCTTCTCTCCTTTGTCCTTGGAGAGGAAAACTACAACAATTTTACTCCCTTTAATACAAGCAGGATTGACCTATATACCATGAAAGACGTAAATGTTGATTTTGTAAAATAATTACTTTTAAAATATAAACAAATATCTGCCCTACCTTTTCCATTTTAGTTTTAGCCATCCTGGAAGGCTGAAATGAAAATTGTCTCCAAACAGATGTTTTTTGATATCTCCGGATGGCATTTTCCAAGTTCTTGCCTCTTTTACTAGTTTTGTCACAGCAAATACATTCTGTCACCTAGGTATTCATGCCCTTTAGCAGCACAGTCAGGCATGAAGACTAAGGCTAGACTGCTGCTGAAAATGGAGAGAAAGAGGAGCACATCCAGAGCCATCTCAGCATACAATGGTTGTCCAAGGTCTGTTTCTCTCTACTAAATATGGTACAAGGCTATGGAAGTGGTTTGGCCTGAACGTTCATTTCCTAGATAATTAAAGATACAGATCTGTTTCTTTTGCATGATTACTAATAATACATACAAATCTAGATAAAAATATATGATACATATAAACCTTTACAGGTAATTTCCTATCAGCAGCACCACTCATCACAGCAGGGATGTTCTGTATCTTCTCCATAAATACTATCCTGCAATTTCAATTAAAATAATCTTTTCACCTTTAAAATAAGGAATCTTGAATCTAAACCTTTATTAATTACATGATAGTTTAGCAATAAAATTAAGTACAGAGAAAGATTAATTACAATAACATGTCCATAATAGTAGCTTGTTGTTAAATTGTCATAAAAATGAATTGGCATCTGGGCAGATACTATGTTGTTTTTCAGCCACATTTCTAGATATTTTTTCAACTGTCATACTACCTACTACAAATTCGCAAATAAAATCCCACTTTGTCCTAACAGCTGCAAAAAGGCTCTTAACATTCCATGTAGAACTTGAAAGTACTTTAAGTAGGGTTATATTGCTAGTTAAACCCTTTGCCAGCCCTTTGCTGGGCTTATGTAAGAGTTTCACATTTAATGAGTAAAGCTGAACATCAAAAGCTGATGCTCATTTCCTCCATTCAGCTGGTTAAATAGCTGCCTTCCCTCTTTCTTGCTATTTACTCATTAACATTGGTTTTGCTTTTGCCGGTTCAGGAAAACCTGCCTGGCAGCCATGGAAATCTCAGGCTCTGAATTCTCAGTCTCAAAGATACTTTGGTTGTACTTTCATGAAGTGTTCCTATTTCTTAACAGACAGGTACCATTTTTTGAAAACTAGCACAAGCAGAATGTGCAGTTTATTGGGCTCTCCCTTGGTGTTAATAGAGTGGGTTTTCTTCCTAGATAATTGTATCAAGTAAAGAAATTCAAAAAGACATTACCAGGAAAAAAATAACTGCTATGCAAAAGACCTACTTTTAATTTTTAAAACCAGGTTCAAGGTTTCATCTATGCTGAGCAATTTAAGTAGAAGAGAGGAAAATACCATGATGGCAAGAAAAGGTTAAATAATTATTATGTGTGTATATTTCTGTTGTATGATTGCATTTAAACTAACTTATCATTTAAAGGTGGTTGTTTGTCAGAGTACCAGCATTGTATTAATCCTTGGCCCCTAGAACTGGTCTTTTTTGCTGTCTCAATAAAAATAACATATTCCATTTTCAAAAGCATCGCCTTGGGCACACACACTGCTGTTGTACACAAAGAACAATATCAGCTGTCTGTCCAGCTTGCTGTAATGCAGCACTGGAATACTTATGTCTATCAGAGTGGGGGTAGAGATGTAACAAGGAGCAGTAACTATCCTTCCTACAATACCTGTAATATTTTTGGAAATAAATGCAAGATATAAAAGACCCTTTGGCGTAATGCCCTTCTCTTTAACCATAGTAGTCTTCAGTTTTCTTTTAACTGTAGCTACCATATTTTCATTCATTTAAATTAGGCCAAAAGTGCATATAACTCAAGAAGAAAAAGCACACTGAAGGAAATTTGACAACAAGTTATTGTATACTTCTCAATCTCAAATGTATGCTCACGTTGTTCTGATAACCTGGATTTAGAGTTCCTACTCAAACTGAAGTTTAGAGCTGCAATTTAAAATGTTCTGGCTTTTTTTCCTTAGTATGCCATGCAACACTAAGAGAAGAGATCTTAAGTCATAGGTTAAACCCTTACGCCAGCAGTTGCTGCTACTGGAAGTCCCTGGCTTTGTGCTGATGCCACTTGGGATATTTCAGTTCATCTGCAACTTTAGGGTCTATTCTCGTGTCATGTTACCTTTTCACCAACACACACAGGCATCCCCTCCCTCTCTCTTCAATTTCAATACTGATTAAAGGAACATCATGAATAATTATTGCCAAATCACTTTCACCTCCATTCAGGAAACTGGGACTGTTACTGTCATTTATTTCTCAGAATTACTTCCTTCATTTGGTCATTGCTCACTATATTTAAGTGCCATATCGGCTGAGAAGACAATAAGCATGCTATAATGAGACACCTTTAAAGAGAGAAGTGCTAATTCTTTCTTTTTTGCTGTATAACTCTAAGGGTGCACTATTCAGTTGTGGCAAAATTATATGCATATCTTTTTACCTTTGTGAGAATCACGTAAAGCAAACAGGTTTTGTGAATCTCTCCTGCAAATGGTTCCTGGCAACAGTCTGGTTTTGCATTTGCAAAGTGAGCCAGGTTTCTCTCCTCCACAGAGCTGAATAACATCTTTCAAGGAAGGAAAAAAAAAAGCCCAAACCAGGTCTTCTCTCTAGTGGTTGTCTGCTATCTTTCAAAGATGCAATTTCTTCCGTATGTTTCCTCCCTTCTCTCCTTCAAAATTGTATATTAAAATCAACATGTGGTCTCCCTTCTGCCTGATACCTCAGCCCGCTCCCCTCTGTGCCCTCGTATTTTTCTTTTGGAAAGGGCTAGTTTTAGTTTATGCAGAAACTCTTATATCTGGGGAATAAATGACACTACATAGCCAGCAAATTTTTTCAAAGGTATTTTTTGGGTTTTTTAAGCATTCAAAATGAGATATGCAATATGTTCCCTCAAAGGAGATAAAGTGTTTCCTCAAGCTTTTTTTTGCTAACTGCTCCTCACACAAAAAACAAACAAAAAGTCGGGTAAGGCCTTTTAGGTAAGTAAGTGTGTGCATGTGCGTGTGTGTGTAAAAAAGCTGCAAAACCCCACATCTATAGCGGCCTTCTGCACCAAAGGCTTTAAGCTCTCTGGCTAAGGAGAAACCATTTTTTGATCAAAGCAGTGTGTCAGAAATAATTTCGACATTAACTTTTCTACAGTTAATCACTCTTTCTTCTGATACTAAGCCAATTCCATAGAATATAAGCTCTTGGGTAATATCTCTTGCCAAGCTGTTGCATGTATTTTCTAAACAGATGTTACTTTTCCTGACTGTTGATTATAATTAATACATTTACCTTGACCATAAACTATTGATAAAATATTTTTCTTGTCTTGTTCTATTTGAAGGCTCTTTTTTTTTTTTTTTAAACTGAGGAAATGCAATTGCTCTTTCCAACAGCTTTAGCATAAACACTCTAGAATGTGGGATTATGAACCACATGTGTATTCTAGTATGAAACTGGATTCTACCATTGTACTTATAGCATATTTGAGAAAAAGTATTTAAGCCATAAAAGTATATTTAAGTATTTATCTGTTCTGAAAAGCATTAGAGCATCTTTATTTCAGTTCTTTGTGAGAAAAAAATGCACAAGACCATCTTGGTGGAAAAATTCCCTTTCCCAGACTTTCATTTCTTCTGCGAGCAGCAAGGCAGTTCTCCAGCTCTGCTTCATGAAACCCAGTTTCTTTATATCATGTATTTCCATCACCTCCAAAAAATTAAGTTAGATTCCCATCAGGTTTGGATGCATTTAGTTCTTTTATCTTTTTATGCTTATTAAAGATTGAACATAGTCCTAGCCAAGAAAACAGTGTAAATTTCCTTGTTTTCATAATCAGTGGCTAGCAGTTGTTTTTATTTATTTATTTTCATAGACATAGATTTCCTGAGGGGTGGAAAATATGGTTGTATTTCTACATCACCTATTTCTGTCATCACCTTCTTCATATCCAGATTTTGCTATTCCCTCATTCACTGCAGGCACAAACTCACACAGTGAAAAAAAAACCCAAATAAACAGAAAGGTACTGTAAGCAATAGGTTTCTGGAATAGACAGGAGCATGAGAGAGAGAATTAGAAGTTGTCTTAGATATTTCAAGTTCAGTACAAAGAAAGCTAAAGAACATTTTCTCCTGCTGTCCTGCCTTTTCACTGTGACTTTTCTTCCATTTCATGTGACTCTGTGGATACGTGATTTAAAGCTCATCACACTTAGTAGGAACTTTTCTATTAACTTCGCACTACTTTGCTATGCTGCCTCAGCTATAAATCTTCTGTCATGTAAGCCAGCTTGCTTTCTGGTCAAACTGCGCCTTGCTGTGTAGACGTACCCTCTAGCTGCCTACGTGGTTTTAAAGCTGGGATAAATCACTAACCCAGCAAACATTTATGCAGATGTTTAAGTTCGAGAGGTGTCTGCTCCTGCTGAGACTGGGTGCTGAAGCCAAACCTGGCATGCTACATGACCTCAAGGACTCCTTGGGCGTACGTTATAGCCCCATAGGCCTCTGACTCACACCCAGCCAGGAACAGTTACAGTAGTTTAAAACCTTACCACTCGCTAGCTTCTGTTGCATTCCCCACTCCTCACTTTGCTTAAGTAACAGCCCCAACAATGAAGCTGGTGGAAGGGAAGAGCTCAGCAAAGCCACCGCCCAGTGAAACATCTTTGTGCAAACCTACTTTCATCAATATTTTAAATATGCTGGGGACATGGCATGTCAGTGGTGTTGCCCCACACTGCCTTCTGCTTCTGCCCCACCAGGCAGCAGTGACTGGCAGGGAGCTGGTTGCACAAACCCTTCAGCTGGCCCTTAAAACAGGCTCCAGTTTTTTGATATTTCCTTCCCCAAAACAAAACAACCCTTCTTGCTATTAGTTGTGGAGCTATCACATTTTTGTGCTGTAAGTTGTGGAATAGCAAAGTAATAACGATATTAAGGAAAGAAAAGAAAAAAAAAATTTAAAAAAAGCTTTTAACTTTAAAGTTTCCCAAATTTGTCATTAACAACAGGTCCAGTAACAAATTATAAGACTTTTTAAAAATTTTTTTCATTGAATTTAGCTTTCCTTGGGGTTTTTTTCCACCCACGTTTATTAGTTGCAGAGGCAACTAAAACTGAAAAACAGCAGCAAACCTTTCCCACCCTCACTTCCCAGTTTGCATAGATTTAGAACTTTTTAATATTTACCCACATGGAAACATCTACCATCTGGTGAGCATACTTTGGTCAGACGCTCAGCTCCCAGTAGTCAGGATGTCTTGGAAAAATTCCTAGTTCTTAAAAAAAACCCAAACAAATCTTTCTCTGTGCCAGGACTGTTTGTGGGCCAGATGCTTATCTGAATTACCCTGGTGCAAATAACTACTTGCAATACTAGTTGAAAAACAAACGCCATACCTAATTTTTTTCCTTCTTTATTTTCTTCAATTTTATGCTATAATTAAATAGATCAAGATGATTAAAATAGCCTTTTAAGGGAAACAGGACCTTTAGTTTAACTCAGAGTAAGAAACCAGAGACTTAAATTCCCTTCTCTCTCACAAAAGCAAGTGCTAAAGCAAATCTCCCAAGAATTTGAAATTTTTCATCTCAGGAACCTCCTTCCTCCTTCCTCATCTCGATATGAGCTATAAAAAGCACCTGTCTTCCAAAACAGTCTTTAGTCCAAAGGATAAAATTCATAATTTCATAAATGGGGTGTACATCTACTAGGTCTCTTATGAGAGCTTCTTCTGCTTGTCCCACATTTCTAAAATGCTGCATTCAGTAGCTTAATTGCTTTCACTGCATTTGTGTTAATAGACCCAGTTTTCAGGTGTTGGTCTTTAATAACATAAAATTTCATAATCAGAAATTATTTCTCTTCTCCCTGATTGCTTCAGTTCAATGAAGTTTTCAGACAAAAATGTGAGAGACACAAAGAAACTATTAGAAAAAATGCTTATAGCCTTCAGGAGAATTTTTCCTTTTTTTAATCCCTTTTGTTGGAGAACAGATTCTTTTCTCCCATATGGCACCTCGGAACAGTGTTTTTGGCACTCAGACTGCTATTTGCAACATATTCCTAAGTGCTAATGCACCTTTTTTTTTTTTTTCCCCTCAGATGCTTTTTTTAGTTTTCTGTTGTGTCTAAGCAATCACTGTCTGTTATGAACCTGAGGTGTTTTTTTGTGGTTTTTGTTTTTGTTTTTGTTTTTTTTTTCCTTTTTTTCAGCTGTACTGAAACAAAGATGAGGGCATGCTAACAGCTTCTTTTTGGAGGTTGCTTTTATTCTTTTTTCTTTATCAGAATGGGAACTATTTGTAAGAAACAATTCATTTGCTAAATTGAGCTTGTATTTTCTTTTTTACTACTCCAAAAGAAAGGATAGACAAAGAAGTGGGGCTAAATTGCCAGAGCACTGTTACTGAGGGGCATTTTTCCTTTGGAATGCCCTGCCATGCTTTGGTAGTGAGCATGTAGGGTGGCACACTGGATTACATCTAAACAGGCAAAGCAGAGAAATTTCTTTATCTTAAAGTATTCCTTGAGCGTGAAGGTACAGTTCCACTGCTGCTGAAGAGGAGTCAGATGTGAGAAGAGGACAGTCACTAACAAAGCAAAGGATGACTCAAGTGTTTCTAGTGCTCCCAAAATATTCTATTATTTAAAATATATCAAACAATCCAAACCCCACTGAAATTAAAAGGAGTGTATGCCTTCATTTCAACAGGTCTTTGATCACACTCTGATTTGGAAATTATCTCTAATCATTAACTAGTCTTAGTGATGGCACTTCGAGACAATAGCCATGAAAAAAACCAAAACGCTGTTGGTATTGATGTTTTTTAAGAAATTCTCTTCAGAGTTATGCAAAATTTAATTAAAATCAGTTACCACCATATCCCCTAATCTGAAAACAGGGATTTGTGGTCCTGCCCCACTTGTGTTTCTGTCTTTCCACCACCTCCCTGCACTGTGTTTGTACAAATATCAAATGAGTCAGACAGTGAATCAAAGAGAGGAATAAGATACAGATCATAACCAAGTGAAAAATAAAAACTTTGTTGTTAGTTCAGTTAACATTTGGTCATATCTGTGCTTGTCTTGGCATAGATGAGGGATTGGACCTAATGTTCAGTTAGATGGAAAGAAGACACTGTCTAGTTAATGACTATGCGGTTGTCTATAGTCCCTGAGATATTTATAATCCCTTTGCTTTAGTGTCTGTATTAGCACGTACAATAATCTTATTGTCTCAGATCCAAAGATATAAAAACAATAAATCAAGAGAAAGAGTGAAGTGTTAATCCAAGCAGATGAAACAAAACAGAGAAATACTAAGTAAAACTACCACGACCATGAGCCAGGCCTGTGTCTCCATGTCTTCTCATTGTTCAGCTGCAAATATTTTGTTTTGATTTTTTCTTATTCTTTGGCCTTTTATAATTGTACATAAAATAGAATCTCATGACCATAAGAAAATCCCCCCCCTCAAACAGTAATTGCCTATTAGGTTACCTATCTTAAAAAGCAACTGCTGTAATTAAATACTCTTTAATTTCATTCATATCTCCTGCTACATTTTTGCTAACTGTTGTTATAGACTAGCATTTTCCACATTGTAAAATCATACTGATTTGAGAACTTCAGCTTGACATGCATAAATTAGGACCTATTTGAATACCAGGTATGGATTTTAATTCTCCTTAGCCAGAGGTGAACACTGTTACCAGCAGCCTGTTAAAGACAGCTGAGTATAAACCAGCAGCTTTATGAATAAGCTAAGAAAATTAAAACCAGAAAACTTAAGAACAATCTTATGGTTTTACTAAAAAAATCTTCCAATTAGAGTTTATAAGTCTATCAATTATTTTCCAAAATTTGGGAACACGTGCATATTTTTATTATATACTAAAGTCATAAACATAAATAAAAATGTATGGCACGTCATTGATAATTGTCAATAGATTGTATGAGATTGAAGAGAACAGGCGCAGACACTTTTGCGGGACCTTGGAGTTGTCCCAGTTTCTGTGTTTAGATATCTACCTTCAGCACATCCCACACTTCCCACTACTGTGTGAAGGTTCCTACTTCCCCCAAGACACTCAAGACTGTTAGCAGAAGACAACTGTGGAGGCAGACTTCATTGTCAGTTAACAAGTTTCCAAATGAGAGGGTGGAAATTCATGGCCATGTGACAGGAATGTTGTGGTAAAAAACCTGGATTGTTTTTTCAGCATAGTTGTAAAACTAGGGGCAGAAAACCGAAGACTAATTGAACTAATTCTTGTACAATTTTCTAATGTTATTTCCTCAATCACTTGTTTATTTTTAAGATTGAAAAGAACATTTGGAATCACGTAGTTTTGTAAAATAACTCCAATTTTCTGTTTGCAAGTTGAACAGGAGCTTTCAGCTTTGAAATAATGATATCAGAAAAACTCTTATAGGATGGGAGAGAGATTGTAAGGCTGGAAGGGATAAAACTACATCAATCCTTTCCATGTCATAGAGGGCTGGACACAAAAGTTATGACCTTCAGTAAAGCAATTTAAAAAAAAATGACAAGGGTGGGAAAAATGCTTCTAGCGAAGCTAGGACCATTGGGAGGAAAGCAAAGACTGAGAGATGCCAGACAGCCATAGCACAGATCAATATCAGACGGATTCAGGAAGAGAGGAGAGAATAGACAAAATAGAGATGAAGAATATGAACCAATAAAATTTACACTCACATGAATAATTTTCTCTGACTTGTCACTTAAAGAGGCCAAGAATTCAGACTAAATGATATTTCCTTTTTTTTTGATTGTTTTGTTTTGCTTTGCTTTGTTTTTTTGTTGTGCTAGAATAGAAAATAGTAAAGTCCAATGGGACCTATGAAGTTAGGTTTGGAGACACCAAATCTCTAATAGTATTACATGCAGGTTTTCAGTGTGAATGCTGGGTTCTGAGTTATGTGCATTTTAAAACACATAAAGTTGAGTTCGGTTCAGAAGCTATTTTCAAATGAACACCATGTATATGGGTGTTATCAGCCTACTCTATTTATTTGATTACAGTCTAATTTTTTTTCACTGATTTTTTTTTTAATTTCTGTTTCAGATTAGTGTAAAAATGTCAGAGATCTTGTACTCACAATATCTCACGGTTGCAGTTCTGCTTGTTTTAAATTAAAAATTAAGAATATCAAAAAGAAGAAAGTGGGAAAAGAAAAGAAAAATAACCTAATCTTTCAGCATTTTCAAACGCATTTAACTTGATTCTGGTCAATAAATGGGAAAAGCCTGTAATTGTTATTGGGCAGGATTCATCTTCATGAGTAGATGTTCAGTGCCATTTTAAGTATTATTTGGTATTGGAGACATCTGAAATCCAGGGCTGATCAATAAGGTATGGGATGTTAGGTAATAAACAGCCTTCAGAAGTGCCAGTTGGTAGCCAAGTATTACTACTTTTCTTTGTGACAAAAAACAGCAATAAAACTAAATATTAAAGCAACGTAAGGCTGAAGCATCTGGTTTAAGATAACCAGTATAGGAACATCTGTAGTCAGTAGAGAGAGATGCTGTCTCCAGGGAGCTATGCATTCCATGCTAGGTTAAGTGCCAAAGGGATGATAACCTCTGAGAGTACTTCTCTTGCAAGAGGCTGTAATGGGACCTGGATAACTGGTTTAGACAATACTTCCAGTGTTCAGTGGACTGATTCAGTGGCATGTATCCTATGGTTTTGTCCGTTAGTTCAATTTCCCCCCACACTTCCAACCCAAAGACTACTCAAACCGATGTTTTAAACTGAAGATGCTTGTCTCTACACTTTTTTTCCAAAAAAAAAAGAGCAACACTTACTGGCAGTTTGCTGTTTTACTAACTTCAAGTCATGGTACAAAAACTTGAGGATTGGTTTGAAAGGCTGTCCATTCTACAGTAACGCTTTGTGCCTGGCTTTTACTTCATAAACACTGATGTTTTATCCTAATAATTTCAATGTGTATATCTGCAAGGAACAGTACGTTGATTAATTAATGTTTGATGTTATTAAACTCACTTTTCTTCATAACTTCCTTCCATGTTCTAAGAATTATCTAAAATAATAAAGAAGCTTGTCTCAGTCAAAAAAAAAAAAAAAGTTGTAATATTCTCACAAATTAAGCATAAAGTTTTAAGACATCTTTTAGCTTTATTGAGTTTATCATATTCACCAGTAGTACAATCTGTGGGTCAGAGGTTTATGTACTTAGTGTGAATATCAAGTTGCTGAATGCATAAAAGCTTGTTTCCATGATACTTAAAGCTTCTTATTGCGGTAAACTACAGTGTCTAATTCCAGCAGGAAGACCCTGTCAGTAGCAGAACCTGACCCTTTGTACCCTTTCGCAGTTCACATACAGCTGCCTTGCCCAAACCCATATTAGCCTTGCCCAGCCCTTCTTATAGAGCTTGTGCTGGTGTCTGCTGTGTCTAACAGGGAGAGAAAATATTCGCATTTTTGAATGTTCAGCTTTCCAGCCCTTTTTTTTTCCTTGTTTGTTATTTGGGATAAGGGTACCACCTACTGGCCATAAGTTTTTTTGTGAAATTGATCTGAAAAACACCCTCTTTTGCTCAGTGCCTCTTACTCCTTCCCTAATGATTAAAACAGCCTCATTGATACCTTTCCTGCCATTTCATACCATACTGGGCATGTGGATTTGAACAATGTTCTTTTTGCTTTGAATATACGTATCAATAAAGGCTAAAGAATTGAGACAAATATTATACAGGAGTCCAACTGTTCCTGCTTTAGCGTATAGTTTTATTGATGCAGGTAAGCATTCATATATGAATGAACAGCTTGATTTCTCCAGTATTAGACAAGAATCATCTCCAGAACTGTATGCTTTCCTACACAGAAATGTGAAAGAGTGCTCTTACCTCTCACTCGTTCAAGGATATAGGCAACAACGAAGTCTTCCTACTCATGATTTTCATCTCAGGTGTCTGACCCCATCCCACACACTTTCTACCTCTGCAGCAGCAGTATTGCACACCCAAACTCTTCCTCTCTAGCCTTCGTTTCCCACCAGAGTGTGAAGCAGAGAAGTGGGGAGGAAGAAGTGGAGCTTCATTTAGGAATAGCAAGGATCCACAGACTCTCAAGTCCCGTAAGGGCCAGGAAAGGCATGATCTAGGTTGGGTCAGGAGAAACTCAGCAGTCATTCTTCTCTTTCCTCACCCAGCACACTCACACTACTCACTCATTAAACAGTCAGCTACATAAAATACCACTGATCCTTTCCAGCCTCACTTCTGAGGCCAAATTTCTGACAGTTCCCATTTGTGCCTTTGTCCTGCCCACCTGGTAAAAATAAGCGCCATAGATTCTGCAGCCACTACCTTCATACCCAAAGTCTGAGCCTCCCTTCCATGGCACCAGCCTACTGATGCCATTCTCCTGGACTCACCTCAAATTCCCACCACCACAGCTGATTCTTCCTACTTCATTTCTCACAAAATTGAAATTGCCTGTGCAGAAAACCTGGAATTAACTCTGATTTGAGCCTGCCACATTTCATACAGTAAATATGAAAAGCATTTAAGAAAAAGAAAATCAAGAGGTATTTTAAATGACATTTATTAAGTATTTTACAGAGAAGAATTACTGTATACTAAGGGTGATATTTCGTCTGGTGGAGAAAAGCATAATAAACAAATAGCTACAAATTAACAATTGACAAATTCTAACTTGCATAGTTTATTTCTAATTTTCATCAGTTAGGGTGATTAGTCTTTGGAAAAGATGATCAAAGGTGGGAGTGGGTCTATCTGTCCTTTTGAAGCCTTCAAGTGGGGACCAGAAAATTAGCTTTAGCCTTGATTATATTCTCTTGTCTCTCTTGTAGAGAAAAGGAGAATCAATGATTCAATATTTCATTCTTCATGTATTAATTACGATTCTCTGAACTCTATCCACAGATTAAAAATGTCTGAGCACCAATTTAGACATCTGGACTGCAAACCTCAGACCATTGCCTACTATAAGTCTAAAAAGCAAAGAACACATAGAGAGGCATAGACAGGAAAATAACATCAACTTTTGTGTACTGCCACTGAAATACATCATGTAAGACTTATCTTTCGAAACATGGGGGTGAGCTAAGGCTGACATACTTGCAAACATGTAGGACAAGCTCAAAGAACCTATGGAACTGGCTTCAGAAGATCAGAAAAACTGTGGCTATTCAGACCAGGCAGCAGACAATTAAAAGGTGTGACATTAACTAGTAAAATAACCTTTACCCAAGTCATACAACCAACTGGAAATTCCAGAATTTGGGGTGGAATGGTAGTGTTTGTAGGGTTGGGGGTTTTTTTAATAAAATTAGTAGACTGTTAGGTATGTTTTCTGATTTTGTCACTTTAAGCAGGGGAAAACTGAACCTTTGGCAAAAAACAGGGCAAATAAAATTGCCTTCTCTGCAGTGAAAAAAGAGACTGCAGACTAATCCTGCAGTTCCTTCAGGTGAAGAAAAGAATGGAAGTACCCATATTTTTTCTTGAATGAATTTTTATTGCATTGAATGCTGTGTATGAAACTACTTTCGGTGCTGTATGTAGTCCAGATGCTTTGGAGAGCTTCAGTCATATCCAGCAGTAGTGTGTTTTACTGAGCCTGGCTGAGATACAGTTAACTTTCTTCATAGAAGCTCATATGTCGCTGTGTGACCAAAATAATGCTGACAATGCAGTGATGTAGCTACTGCTGAACAGTGTCTGCACAGCACCAAGGCCTTCGTTGTTTCTCACTCTGCCCCCCTGCTGAATAGACTGGAGGTGCGCAATAGGTAGAGAGAGGACACAGCCAGGCAGATGACCCGAACTAACCAAAGAGTTATTCCATACCATATAGCATCATGGTCAGCAATAAAAAGGGAAAAGAGGGGGTTTAACCAACTTTTACTCAGGAACTGGCTGGACATTGTCTACCCGTGGGAGGTGGTGTGTGATTGCACCACTTGGTTTGCTTTCTTTCTTTCTTCTTCCACTTATCCTTCCCTTAAACTTTAGGCCATTGAAGACCCTCTCCTTCAGGCACCACTCCCTCTGGCTTTCTAGAGACCAGAGGTAATCCTAATATCAAGAGAGGTAGTTGTTTCAAAGCCAATGCCAAAGTTTTAAACACAGTAACCAATTAGGCCTGGTCAAAATGATGTAACAAAACATTTTTCCAACACAAAATACCAGTTTGCAATCTTGCCAAAACTCCGGCAGAAGCTGGCAGACAGGTGGACCACTTCGCTGTGACCATGTCACCTAGTGCAGCAAGACTTAATTCACCTGGAAGGCTTTTGCTGGCTTGCTGGTGTCCAGGACTGCATAAGGTGCCTGGCTATAAGCCCACTTAGGTCCCTCTGCAGACAGTTCCTCAACATCTAGTAGTACCAGACCTCAGTTCCCCAAATAATTGGTTGGTGGAAATTTGAGATGCCTGAGCATTTAGCTTGGGAGCCTACTAGCTGGCAAAAAATACGTGAAGGATCCTGGAAAACAGCTTCAGAGCACAATATTTATTTCTACAATAAAACAAACATCAGCGTAATTATTTGGCTTTTTTTTTTACAATATTTTTCTAGTAAGTTTTTTTTTTAATGGATATATATTTTGTTTCTAATCTTGTTGTACTCACAATATTTAACAACATTTGCTACTGATAACACAGACAGTACATGCTTACCATAGAGAGAACATAGATAGTACCAGCATATATCATGAACACTGGTAAAACATAAATTTTCAGTGCAGTGTAAAATGAAGTTTAGCTCCTAAAGTGCATGGGCAACATGATCAGATTTTTTTCCCTAAGATTTTAACCAAAATTTGAGGGGAAAAAACTCCTAATAATAAAAATAAAGTCATCTTGCTACCAACTTTTAGAAAAAGAAAGAAATCAAATACTACCAATACCTAGAATGCACAGTAATAGCCTATAGTCTATATGATAAATCTTTCTTGATATTTAGAAAAATATTTTCAAGTATCTTATATCATAAGGTGCGAAATTCTGTCTTGTTTTACAGAGCACATATATTAAGAAACTATGAAGTGTGTGTATGAACTATGAACTATGAAGCTTTAAGAACATCCTTAAGCCCCTTAAAAGTAAATCTCGTAAAATTAAATAACTGTTTGGAGTAAATAAGCTGAAAAGAGCATTGTGGAAATTTCACATGTTTTTAAGTGATTTGGTACACTAAAGCCTTAAGGGCCCACTGAAGTCAATTAGTACCAGGAAACTAAAACTTCCCAATTATCAAGGCAGGTTAACTGCTCAAAAGCTTTGTCTTTCTCTTTACTTCCACAAGATGGTAGCATATCTCAAAAAACATACTCGTGAAGACTGTTCCGCTCTACCTAAAAAGCAAGTGAAATTCTTAATTAGTAAAATGACTTTCCTTCTAGTCTGTTCATTATCGTTTCAGATATTAGATAGCTTTATTTTCAACAGATTGAGTAGGAAAGATATTCACATTTATTATTTTTTAAATCAAATATTTTAATATATTTCTATGCTTCTTCAGCAATTCCCAACTAAACTGTTTTAATTCTTAGCAGAGTTACTAGTTGTATTTTGCTCTCTGTTTCACCTTTAATGCTGGTGCACTTTTCTGGTGGATTAAGCGTAAGATCCTGGGCAGTCCAAAGTACTTAAACCATATTTAGATATAATTCCTGTGTGTTATGAATGCATTGACATCAGCTCAAGGAAGATTCAACTTTGGTTTAAAGATGAACCTTGGCTTCAAGATGGGTCTTGGCTTCAATTCAGGAAAATTCCTGATGATTCTGAAAGAATTACCTTGGCTAACAGGTAAGCGTGTGCCTAAAGCCACATTGACATCTCCAGTATCTTCTAGGACTGAGTAACTCAGTAGAAACTCTGAATTTTGAAGCTCATACAGGATATGTTTTTTTGTCGCAAGAACTGTGGGTATTGGTGGCAGGAGGCGATGTGACTAACGATGTTTCGAGCTTTATTCTAGGTAGTCAATATTCTTACACTTTATCTCCAAGTATTGTGGTATTGAATTAGAATTTGTATATGTAGCTATTTAAGTGCTTACATGTTAAAAAAAACCAAAAAACAAAAAACAAAAAAAAACCCCAAAAAAAAGCTGAAGGGCTCCCACTTAAACTCTATTCTCATCTGAGAATACAGTGATTTTCTTCTATTGGGAAACTGTAATTTCATCATCTGAACTGAGTGGAAGCTGTATGTGACTGGTTTTAACAAAGGAAAAACTTAAAAGGCAAAACATAATGCTGTTGTCTATGCTTTATTCACTGTGTCTCTCCAGGCTATGCCTTGATATGTATTTGAAAGGAAAAAAAAAAAAAGTCCAATTTGCTAATCCTTAAGTTCCAGAGGCTAAGCTTGGGGCCCCTGGGAATATGACGCTTAACACAAGTCCTGACACTCCACCCTAAGCTGTGTGGATGTGAAAAATAGGCTTCAAGCCTGGAGCAGGACCGTTTTCTAATTATCCTCTGTTCATGTGAAAGTCAACTGTCAGAAGCTAAACGTAATTAAAACAGATATTCTACCCTTTGGTCCCAAACATGAAGCAGCCCAAACTCCCAGCTCTGTCATCCGTACTCTGCCGAGTTATTCTCTGTCTGCCAGGTTGAATTCTGCCTCCTCAGCTACCTGCTCACTCGTAACACAGATCATCATAACACCACTGATCATGAACAGCAGCTTATTGTTCGGTCTCCTTACCCTGGGCTACGAAGTCCCTGCTCTGACATGGGTGCACTCTGAACTGGCTGTGTCCTCTACAAAAGCTTCCTGAATTGACAGTAATCTCAAATCCACAGTAGGAACTAATCTATCTCACTCAAAAAAGAAGACAAAGGGAAAATGTGTGGTTTTGTCTGCTAAAATCAAAAGTGTTCACCGTGGGCTGGGAAACTGATGGATCACAAGAGTTATAGAAACTTTTGTAATTTACTCATAGCTTTATTTACACCTGAAAATGAGGTTGAAACACTGTTTTAGCAGGGAATTTGATCCAAAACCTACTAGTAAGTTTCAAGTGGCAGTTTAAGGTTTACACCCTGCCATAGTTTGTAGGTGCTCAGCTTGAAAAAGTTTAGGGAAAAAAGCAGTATGAAAAACGTAACATTTTCTAAAAGGCAATCTTGATTAACATGGTACAAATCAGGCATGCAGAGCTGTTAGCCGCTTTAAAGAAAATTATTCCTTATTTTACAAGAGGTCAAATAGGGTTACAACGGTAAGGTGTAAGACACTGTGTTGCTTACTCAGTTGCTGTAAAACAAGGAAAAGAGAATTATCCTTAAAGTTTTTCTTATCTCGTGCTTTCTCTCTTCCCTCCTTGTCTTCTCCTTCTGCCCGGAATATCCACCAACTCATCAATATCTCTCTTTTTGTTAAAAATTTAAAGAACGAGTACACATCTGATAACAATATATTCTAGAATTTTGGAATACAGATGCAAATTTTATAGCTTCAGTCTCCAGTTCCAAAGTTAAATCAAATCCTGAACAAAAGTTGATAGTGTATCAAACCTAATAAAAACCTATTGATAGTGTACTGATAGTGTATAAAACCTAGTAAAAATGTCAACAGTAATCACAAACACTTTTGAAGGGAAAATTGTGATTGCCAGCCCAAAACTTCAATAACACAGTTTTTGCTAGTAACAGAATTACAAATGTAAAGTTGACCTCTTTCAGATTCATGATTCACCCAGAAACAATGGATAAACTGTAAAATTAAAAAAAAAAGCAGTACTCATGCCACTGATAACAAAGAAATGTGAGTAGTTTGAAGAAGTTTAAAGAAGTAAAGAAGTTTAAAGAAGGGGGAGCAGTTTGTTTGCACAGAAAGGTTACTCAAAGTACATAAATTTCAGCACATTCACAAATGCTTATTGAATCAAGACCTAAATACTGCAATATATGCAATATTCTGTCACATGCTGTAAATCAGCTTCCCTTTTAGAGAATGTTTTCAAGCTTTTCTGTCATTTTTTCAGTGACAAAAATTTTCAAATTGACATATGTAAATAATATTTTTCCTAATTTCTGTAGCCATAGCAGTTTCACAGAACACACCCTTTGAAACAAATGATTAATCTTTAATCATTTTTCACACTCTGCAGTATTTTTTTTTCCAACAATTCCTTATGTAGATTGTCTTCCAGTCTTTCTTCAGCTGCAGATATATATAACACATTGATAGCCACAGGGCAGTATTTTCTATCAGATCTGAGAAGCTAATTTTTAATTCAATAATATAAACTTACTGCTAAAGTTCTACCTTATGTCCACGTTATCCAAAATGCTATTTCTATGTTATTTCTCTTCCCTTTTTATTTCCAGAAATACTTTCTAAATCTTTGATAGTTGTCTCAAGCATCCACTCAATGAGTATCCCACATAGCACTGGAAAAATATTTTCTGACACCAGATAGCAGGACAATTCAAACTTCAAACTGGCTTTATTCTTTTTTACCACTGTTTCAGGGTTATTTCATCATTGTTTCTTTTGCTGACTTGTATTTTTTGACTCATGATGTAGAGAGAAATATTTTGTAGAGAGAAACTTCCCTAAAGTGCCTCTCTTCATTAGTCATGGAGGAAGTCTGCATAACTAGCTTAGACCTTGATATTTAAGTTTCAGATTGTTACAGCTACGTGAGATAAATTCAACATGAAAATTTATAGTATTTGCCAGCCTAAAATTGTGAAGGATTGAACTCAGTGACCTGGATGGCATCTTTTACTGTCTTTTGTGTTACTTCACATCAAATTTCATGCACTTTCAACTCTGTAGTGACTCTGAGTTTACAATTCATGAAACGTTAGGATGCTTTTAAGAAATTCTAGAAGAAACTCTGTTTTGCTGAATAGTACTGATCTCCTGTAATTTAGAATGGGCCAAGTTTCTAGAGACTAGCTAAAAAAAAAAAAAAAGTGCAGTAGGATACCCATGTATGTTGTATGTTACTCTTTGCAAAAAAAAAAAAGATTAGACTCTGACTTGTGCACGTCCACATTCTGCTGCTGACTGGATGCTACTTCAGTAGGAAAATTGAAATACTAGTTCTCACAAGTTTGATTTCTGCAATCCCAGACAGACAAGTAAGAGCCTGCTTTTTCTTGTTCTTGGAAAAGGACAGACATAAGGTCGTTGTACTCCGTGTCAGAAAGGAAGCAACTTTAAAGGACTCTTTTAAAAAGTGTTAAAAACATTTCCAGCTTCCAGAACACTGCCTTGCTGTCACCTTTGCAATATCTGGGGGGTTTTTTTGGTCTCAGAAAACCCAAGCTTCTCTATCAATCACATCTTTTCCTCTTCTCCCACTCCAAACTGTGTGTTCAGTTCAGGTCCAGTGTGACTTTACAGGACACAGAACTGATTTGGTGAATGTTGTAAGGTGACCATCAGGCATACTACCCAGCTGTGCAGCTCACACCCACACTAGACAAGATCAGCTATGGGTCATTGTTTTGGCCACCTCTGCTAATACACAGCAAGAATTATGAAACTATTGGCATTTTTTTATACATGAAACAAGCATAGACATTCATTTTTTTGGCCAGAAAGATCAAGTAACATCCCTGTAAAGATCTTCTTGTGATGAGATACAGCTTAACAGAGATATGGCAGAGGACATTATGTGTGATGTCTTCATATAAAAGTGTGTGCTCTGTGTATGTATACCTATATATTAGAAAAACAAATACTGACCATTTCATTGACCTTTTCTCTGTTTCCCCAAACCTTTTCAACTGCTTGTACAAAACTGTGCTGTTTTAGTAAGCTTCAGCTTTCCATAGTATCAGTCTCAATGACTATATATAATGGTGAATCTGAGCTATCCTTTCTCATGCACATCAGTTGCCAAACACATTTTCCTGGTAAAAGTTTAGCTGAGGAAGATGAGTCAGAGAGACTTTGAGCATCCTCAAAGGGGCAGATGCACTTCTAGCAGAAAAGCACCGAAGTGCTTAAGTGAAAAGAAATCAGGTTTACAAGCACTATGCTTCAGATATTTTAACGCTCACTCTATCTATATAAAGACTTTAGTTTTCACAGTAAATGTCAGCTTCTTCTTTCACATTAAGACATGCCTTGGAAAGTGGTGCAAATAGTACATTATGTTTCTTCACACACTACTGAAAGCTGCTAATAAGGCTTCAAAAATGTTTTAGCACAGCATATCTTCTTTTCCCTTCTGCCTTGTTGAATGCTCAGAAGAGATCTTGTTTACAAGCTATATTCATCCAAGGGCACAGAAACATGGATTTCGGGACCAGGTCAGATAACCATGTATTGGAGTAGGCTGATTTGCCATAATTATGCTGTATATGTGTAGAAAATCTAATTTTTTTCAAAGACCAGTTCCAGATTACTTTTTTTATAATAATATAAGTTTCTAGAGTTTTTCTCTAAACTTTGATTTGTGAAGTCTGTCTGGTAAAAACTACAGTTCTCAGTGCCACTCCTTGATCTTACGAGTGGAGAAGTTGATCTTAGGCTGAAGGAGAAGTTTCACAGAGATTCAGATGTTTCTCATAGGTATTTTTTTCCCCCAAAGGAAACATGGGGTTCAGAAATGTAGGCTCACAGATTTTTTGCATGAAGTCTAACATCAGTGATCCCAGATCATTTCCATTTCTGGACACAGTGAGTGAGTTCTAAACACATATTTTACTGGTCTTTTTCTGTATCTTTAACATTCAAACGAAACCTCATTTGGAGTGCCAGCCAGGCAGAAATTATCTAGGTGTGAACCCTGAAGAGTTGTACATTTGTTTTGCATTTTCTGCACAGCCTCATTTGACTTCCTCTATTCCCTCCAATTATAAGATCATCCTATCTGAAGCAGAGCAACAAACCAGAGCCATGTAGGGTAAACAGAACAGAACAGACTAAGAATGGAAATACGTAGGAAAAAAAGATCAAAACTATTAGAGAAAAAAAACATTATGAAAAACCAAATTATTTTTTTTAAGTTAACTTAGTTGCTTAAAAGCAACACTTTTATTACCTAGGTGTTGTTTGTATTAGAACATTCCCTGGACTTCTTCGTTGCCCTTGATACTATACAAGTATTTAACAAAGATATTACTTAGACTGTTCAAAGAGTGATTTCTTTACTTTGCATTAGCAGTAAGTAGTTACTTAAATAGAAAGAATAAAGTGGGAAACAGATCATATTTCAATCCTGTAAACAAAGATGAATTTTCCCTACAGCATAATCTTCTCTATGCTAGTGTTAGTGTCAGATGTTAGAGTTAGGTGTTAATGCTAGATACTAGTTTTAGATATTTCTAGCATGCAAAATATTTTATTACCATGAAAAAAACATAAAACCTAAGGTGTCACCAACATGCAGTCATGAACAATAATGAAACCCATACAAAATTACATTCTAAATCTGGTTTTTTTAGTTCNACTGTGCAAAATGGGATAAAATTCAGTTCACATAAGATTCAATATTTTTCTCTACTAAAATAACTTTCTTTTATACATGCTAAATGCACTATATGTAATTTATTTTTATTTCAATAACATTTGATTCAGCCCTATTAGGGAACTTGCTAAATGAACCAGAGTAAATAACGGCACAGGAATTTGAAGTAGGACAAGGAATTAGGGATATGGTGGATGAGAATGAGCAGATCAGAGATGGAAAATATCAAGGGACATTAATAATTAAATTCCTAATTCACTCTTTTTTGAATACTTTCATAAATTGTAATAAATGATCTCACCACAGTGCGGAATAAAAAAAAAAAAACCACAGGGAAAAGAATATAAAGTAGAGAAGATAAGCAGTGTATGATCTATCAATGTATACACACCTGCAAATGTAAGTTTCTTGTTACTTTTCAAGAATTAAATGATCTTCTACTTTATGATCAGGCCTTCTCCTTGGAGCTAAGTTTTCTTCTGTTCTTTTTCATAGTTCTTAAGAGGTCTTCCTTGCCCCCTGCAATCCAATACATGGTATCCAGTACCATGATGCCTTCTAATTCTGAGCCAGTGTGAGAAAATGGACCTAATTTGTTTGAAACATGGATTCAATCTACAAGCCTTCTCAAACCTGAACAGATTGGTGTTGATAACTCCAAACTGTTAACAGCAATCAGTATTTCTGCCCTACTCAGTATTGACATTCCTGGCTCTGCACAGCTTACTGGATGATTGAACTGACTCTGATTTGTGTCATTCCTGACCCTTGCCACCCACTCCTTCCTTTTCCTGATCAGCTTTCTTTAGTTGTTCTAGTTCCATCTTAAAAACTCTCAGTTTGGAATCTCTCCATTTCAAACTGCTTTTCTTGATTCAAGGGTTGGGAATGGGAGCCAGACAGTTGCCCTTACTATCCTCTGCAGGGGACTCCAATTTTTTTTTCAGAATATCCTGTATCTTCTAGTTCATACAGCCTACATACAACCTAGTCCTCAACTAACACTAACCTAGCAACACTTAAATCAGTGTTAGAATCCCTTTCCTCCTTTCTCCCTGACCTTTCCCTCCCTTTCTTCCTCCCCGCTTCCAAATACATATGACCTATGCCTCAGCCAGTTCTGACATTCTTTGATTGGAGCCAGACAGAAGAAATACCCAGTTAATGTCTTCCTACACTTTCTCATTAAGTCTCTTATCTGTCTGTATTTCATTTCACATTTGCTTGTTCCCTTACAGCCCCTTTCAGTACTACTCTCTAACACAGAAATCTGTAAAATCACAAAGGTAAAGTGGAGATACATGTAATATTTATAAAAAACCACCAAATTACAATGTTCATAACTCCCTCATTCTCCACAGGCAGGGTTTTGGAATAGTAATTCCTAACTCCACTCTAATGGAAAAACAGCTTTCAGTAAATGGAAACTTTTGAGGAGAATGGAAGTTAGGTATTCACCAATGATTTTAACTTCAAAAGCAGCTGCAATCTTAGTACTTCAGTGCCTTCTGAATACTGAAGACAAGCGTTTAGAAATGTGTGTCATTATTGTCTATTTCTGCAGTAAACAGCAAAAGTACCATGGTACCGTAGTATTCTGCAGTTACGTATCTCCAGAAGTTATACTTTATTTGCCGTAACATTGAGAATAATTTGAATAAATTCTTCATTCGTTGGTACATACACATATACTTTTGCTCCATGTGCTGCTATTTTTTTGATTCTTCTTTTTAAACAGAATAAAAGGCATGTTGTCTGTTCCAAACAGCTCTTTATTTAAAAGATCATTAAATAAGATACGAAAATACAACAACAACTGCAGTATATGGGTTATACAACTACCTTAAGGGTTTGGTAGTACACAAAAATAACCAACAGATTCATTCATGCAAGAACTGTTAAGTAAACTATTCCTAAGACCTTCTCTATACCTGCTATAAAATAGGAAATCTTTCTTTTTTTTTTTTTTNGGGCTGTAAAGGATGTGAAGAGATGGATATCTGAGTGCTATTTTGAATTATATGTGTAGCTACACTTCCTAAAGATTATCAGGGCATGAATGACATAGAGGATTGGGTCAGGGTTCTGGTTAAGATCCNTTATTCACTGAATCAATGAAACTGGTTTTTGCACCCTAATGAAAGGCTTTATAATGTTAGATTCTAGGAAGTGTTGTCTTTAAACACATACAAACAATGTGGTTTTGGAAAAAAAAATATTTGGAGGAACCACACGATTCATTCCAAACTAAATGAATCCCAAGTCATGTTGCTCTGTGACAACTTTCTTTAAGAAAATGTTGCACAATATAGGACATGCTAATTGCTTTTTTTTTCCTTTTCTCTCTCTTTTTTTTTTTTACATATTAATTTTAGACCTTGAGTTAAATACTTACAGGGGGAAAAAACCCTTAAATTCTAAAATACTGGATTACAAAAATATGTTATTCAGTTTGGATTTTTAAATAATGAATCAGAAAAATCTGCAATAATGATGTCAAGATTGTCTTTTAAGATGTTTCCAGACCATTCTCAAGATCAGATTCACTGACGTACAAACCCAGAAGTTTTTCATTCAGATACTCTTAACACTTTGTTAAGCAACTTATACACTACATCTGGATTGAGGTCCGCAGGCTGCTGGCAGTCATTTATGAAAGCAATGTGTAGACTATGTGAGAAGCCCCTTATGTAGACATAAGAGAAACACATCCTGCAAAGATTCCTACAACTGAAAGTCAAGACTAAAGTAGAAAATGGTTCCAAACTAATGTTGCACTGTAGATTTTGAGACAAAACAGAAACAACCCCAAACATTGTCCGACTCAAACAGACAAATGCTATTCCTTGGTAATTCAGGTCCACTTACGTATAGTCCCATCATTTCCTTCTGTATGAGGGGATGTGAGGAGTCTCCTGAGACAACATCTGTACAGTCTTATCTACTTGGAAAAATCAAGTCTTGGTTGGGCAACGAATACCTCCTGAAGTCTTTATGTTTCTTAACAGCTGGCACTCTCCAAAAGTTCCTGTGTGGCTTCCATGCCATTTCCCCATATCGCCACCTCAGAGGAGTCATTCAGCCAACCAAAGTTTGCCTGATAATGCGGTACCACAAAGCTCTTTCTAGTCCACTGTTTGGTTATTGGGTCTGTCAGATCCATCAAAGTATGCTGGATCTGTCAGGTTTTAAAATCTGATCATCAACATTGTGCTTTTGTGTGTGTCTCAACGTGACACCTGCTGGATTCAAGAGACTGGATGAGAATGTCAATTTGCAGAAGCAATGAATAAAGACAGATAAATATGTTTTAGCTCCTCTTGTTGACAAAGCTTAAAAATGTGATTCAGATGCTCCCTGGAAGTCCAGGAAATGGAGGGAAATAAAAATCATTTGACATCTATTTATTACTTTATTTAGATGTCGGGGTGATATACTTATTTATTTATTTATGCACTCGCTCACTCTCTCTTTATTTGCAGGTTTTTGCAGCCTCACTCACAACTTTTGAATGCTTGAATTTGGTAGCAATAAAATTCTAATCCCCTGGGTTCCTTGTGAAGATCAACCCCTCCCTCCACTTTCTTTGCTTCCTGGACAGCAAGGTACAAGTTCTGGCTCTACTGTTATGTCGCAAAGTCGGTAAACTTTATTTTGCAGGTTCTCTGCAACTCTTGTTTTATGACTGCCTTCAGTCAGTCCAGTATTTTGGATGTTGGGAAAAACAATGATCAGTTTGGAACCTTAGGGAATTTCAGAAGAACCTGCTCCTCTTTCTGCCCTCCTACACTAAAGTCCTATAGTGGTGGCTTGCATCTCCAATTAGACACTGCATAGTGCCAAATGGTAACTAATCTTGGGGAAAAAGAATAAAAATCAAGACCAAATTATCATGTCTCTATTGTGTGTTAGTTAAGAGTAGCGTATCAGGCACAGCCACAATCATACATTGCAAAATTAAATCTCTTTTGATCTGCAAACTCCACATTTCATCCACTCTGTTCACACCACAGCCATTAAATTCTTACCTAAAATGTAGAACAAAGTTTAGTCTTAAAATAGTAAAGACAGAAAACAGCAAATATTATAGTATACTGAAGACTTACTTCATCACCACAATTAACCTTGAGAACAGTAACCATTACTTTTTAATGTTCCTTTTTAAAGAAAAACTAACAAATAATATGCCTCAGAGATGAAAAAATTATTCATTTTTCTATGTTTTACTTCTCTTGTATAGGACATTTGTAAGATTATGGATGATGATGGTTAAAAATACATAAAATCAAATTAAATCTCAGATACATTTAATTCTACATTAGAAATAACTGAAAAGTTTCTGCAATTGCTCTGTATGACAATATCCAACATTTTAGGAGTATGAGAAATAATGAAGTATAAAGTTTCTGAATAAATGGTATGATTATTCATCTATGAACTTAGTAAAAATATCAGCAATGGTGTATGTAGGAAAAAAATGTGTTCCTCTGTGGAGACAGAGAAAGACAGCAAATAATTCAGTAATTGCTTTTATAAAACAAAATTGTTCATATCAAGAGGCAGTTCTTTAAGCCAAGCTAGCATTCTGAGTTAATGATCTTCAAAATACCATTTTTAAACTTGAGGCAATTACGGGCTGCAGAAAAAAGAAAAGAAAAAAAAAAAACAACCCCAAACATTGTCCGAAATTACAAATCTTTACATATTGCAAGGAACTCCTCTGGCTTGAACTTCATTCAGCACCCCTTGCTGCTGCAAGGCAAAGCACAGCTAGGGCCAAGGCAAGTACCCTGAGGATCCCGCTAAAAGAATGCGTGAAATATGAAATAGAGACAAATGTACATAAGCCTGCCTATTTTTTTGCTGCCATCATCCAAAAAGGAGGGCTAAAGAAAGGCTGCAATTCCACAGCAGTGAGGTCATCAGGAAGTAGCAAGAGCTAGAAGTGAGAGATTTCAGGATTCCCCAGACACTAAAATATGCCTTAATGGGTCTGTATACCTGGCTTAATCATAGAGTTTAAGTGTGTTTCCTAACATTTTAATGCTGCCGTGCTTGTTTTTCGCCAATGACCAATAAGCTGAAATGCCAGCTTTGGCTTTTGTATCTTTATTGACCACATTACAATTATGGATATTGTTTTCCTCATCTAGTTAGGACTGTCTCTCAATTCCTCTGACATTCCTCTGACAGTTTCCTGAACGTCTCTGTCAGAGGCAAGGGAACAACTGAACAAGCTGCCTCCTGCCATACTTGAAGCTCTGCCCCCTTCAGTGGCACAGAGTAGCTGACCCTGTGTGGGTTCACAGCGTGCTGAAAAGAAATGGCTTATTTTAAGCCATTTTCAGCCAGTCCGTCTGGCTAATGTGTTAACTCTGCACTGCAGGGAACAAGTACACAGTCACAGAGTAAATCCCACTTGAGTGTGGAGCATGAGGTGAAGGTGGAACAGATAATCGTCATCATTTCAGGTCGTCCACCATCACCCTGAATATCTAAATCACTTCTGAAATGAAACATGGAAGGGTGCTTTTGTTTTCAAAAATTTTAACATTCTCTATTAGATGACAACCACCTTATTGTTTTAGACGATTACCTTATCCTACTGTTTTTTAAACTCTTATACTCTTAAACTGAACACTAGAGTCAAGGCAAGCCATTTCTTTTTGTCTTATTTTTCTGTGTTCCCCTGAAACAGTAACCTGAAGTTTTTTCCTCAGATATTGCTAGCAGTGAAATTTGGAACAAACTCTGTTCTGCCTTGCTATTTCAGACCAACAGGTAATTTAGAATTTAAAGTGTCCATAATGGGACTAGGGAGCTTGTAGGTTTGTTGGAAAGAGGGATGTTTCTTAGCCACTTGCGAGCATACTGTGTCTCCAGTCTAATTCTACGATAGTTTCATAAAAAATAAAGGGTACGAATCTACTAGAACCTTACTTAAGCCAAGCCCTTAAGCGCATTAAGCATTTAAAACATTGAGACCAAATGTGCTTAAGTGCTTTACTGTATTCAAGCCATAGCAATTATTACAGTAATTAGTGTATGCTTAGTTGTATCTTGTGAATGCATGCATTTATTTGCTATTGAGTAAATAAACTGATTAACATTTGCAGTGAGAAAAGGAAATATAAGTAGCTTAACTACGGTAAAAATACATTTTACTGTAAAAAACCCACCCTACCCCATATAATGAAGTTGCTATAGCCATTGGTATGGGTATGTTTTTTCTATGCATATCCCTGTGTATGTTTAATTATAATTAACCTGTGACAGGATTTGGAAACTCTCTGAGTGTTTTTCTTCAGGCAGTTCCTTGGAACAGCATTGCTTTGAAGAAACAGCTCAAACAGAAAGCAGGTATGTTTTCAAAAGCAACATCTGTCCCATTTCTTGCCTTCTGATCTGAGCATCCAGGCTTCGTTGATCTTGGACTATCCCTTTATTTTGACTGTTGTTGTGACCCCCAGTTCTTTCAGAGTGTTTTCCTCCAGACTGGAGGAACCAGGATCATTGAGATCCCAAGTCTCACGTACACATCACACAGAGCTGGAAAATCTGTAAATTGCAGGTGGCACTTGATTCCTCATGGCCTGAAAACAAATTTTTCCATGCTGGGAGCTTCCCTCTCTGTCTGCTTCCAAGACTGTCTTTAACTCCTGAAAATGCCTGTTGTTATTACAAATTTGTAGATGGATGGAAAGGAAATGCCTTTTAATTGTAAGTTTAACGTGTTCTAATTTTAATTCCTCTTCCAAATGTTTCTCCCAAGTTTCTCATATTAGTATTCTCAGGTTAGTATTTTGACTTTATCAGTGACATCACAGGAGCATGAATCAGCTTTTATTTTTTGTCTTTATTTTTTTTTCCTGAGCATTCATAGATTAAGTAAACATTGCAAATTCTTTTACTGATTTAATAAACTGTTCTCCTTATTTTGTTGGTGATACACAAGACTCTGAAGCACATCTGGGTTTGTTATCCCTAGCATACTCTGTTAAAATCTCATTTATGTATTGTTTTCTTAAATTATGACTTTTCAATGGTAAGTTAAGAGTCAAGAACTTAAAATTCATTTACAAGGAGGCCATTCAAAATACGAATTTTGAAATTGCCATTTAATAGTTAGCTGATAGTATTAATTCCTGCCTTAGACCTAATCCCTAAGAAACTGAATTGGCCAATATATAAAATATCGTGGCATTTCTGACTAGTGTATTATACAAAAATTTGCAAGCATATATACATTTGAGGTGTTGCAATTTACTTAGTGTATGTCAGTGTGCTTTATAAAATAAGAAAAGACTACAATATCATTGGAAATATGTTGAAATCTCAGTTTTGTACAATACATCATGCTTAGAAACTAGATTTATTGGCAAATGTATTGGTCCAATTAATCTCAAGTAGGAAAAAATCACAATCAAGAAACAGCAATTGCAAAAAAGACACAGTTATGTTATCATCTTGATGATTTTCTATAATATGTTTTCACACGATTATGATTTTAGATTTAAATAAGATAACCATAACACACAGTTACCTATAAACTAAATATACATTGTTTTCTTCTGCTGCATCAGTAATATGAACTTCTCTTGAGTATGTATGGTCTTCTAGCTTTGTTCACATGTAGCTGCCGTTTCAGAATATAGGGATTTTTTCTTTTCATTATTTCCTTCTCTTGGCTTGAGTTATCTAGATCAAAAGCATCTTGCTGCAGTAACTGTAGGATGCAAGACGAGACACAGTGTTATTAGCTTTTTTTGCTAATGAAGATTATCAGTTCCTAGCAAGTTTTATAAAACTTTATTTTAACATTGGCCACCAAGAAAAGTCTTTACCATAATAGTTGCAGGCTTAAAAAAAAAAAAAAAAAG
>VXBO01002399.1:238551-310792 GCA_013400135.1 Rhinoptilus africanus
GGGGGGAAGCATGTGTGAAAGAGGGAGCGATGGAAAAAGAGAACGGGAAAGTGGATACAAGATTTTTCATAGATGCGCAAAAAAATTGTAACGCCCCACACGGCGAGACTTCCTGTTAGTTCTGAAGAGGGCTTGCCACAAGGCAACAGCCACGGCTTGGCGAGAGCAAGCGCTCCTGAGGGACATTTCACTTGAGATGCGCTTCTCCCGGTTGACTTTTCCAGACGACCAGCGAAGAACGGCGCCCAGAGCTCACGACCCAGTAAAGCTGGCAGGGGAGATGGGGCGGGAGGCAGCGCGGGGGCGCAGCGGGCGCGCACTGCCCCGGGAGGGGCCGCGGAGGCAGCCGGGGGGAGAGCGGAGGGGACGCGGGGGCCGAGTGAGTACATAAATGTAAAGCTGAAGGGTCACATCAGCCTCCACCGTGCTCCTGCTCTTGCTGTGATTTTGTTCCCCTCAGAGTCAGACAAGTGCTCCATCTGTTGAATGCAGATACTACAACGCGGAACATTGTGATCTCTGTGAATGCATTAAGGACAGACACACATGCCACACGTAGCAGGAAGGCACTCCACAAATGGTTAAATTCTGCTAGCGCGGATGTTCCCTTCAGTGCAGAAAGTTTCCTATAAAACGCAGAGAGCAGCGACGGGCGCTGCTTTCCTCCCGCACCCTCTGTGCCTGTCTGCGCGACTCAACAGATGCGTCAGAAGCAGAAAACACGCAGAATTTTCAAAATCCTGCCACAAGGAACACCTGGTGAGAAAAGTTTAATTGACTGAACACCTTCTTCCCTGAATCGACTTTTGCAGCACAACAAAACTTAGATTTGAACATTGTGTTGGTTTACAGTCAAATACATACAAGCAGAAATAAAGTTGAGTGCGTTGTGGTGGCATTAGCTGTTTTAAGAGTACGGATCTTTGCATAGAGTTGGGAACACACCTTTCTGTCCTACTAAGAGAGAATTTAAAAACAAACAAAGAAACAAACAAACAAGACCTCCCAAACATGTTTATCACATTGTATGGGCTGTGCAAGTCTGCCAGAAAGTTTCAGCTACTGCTCATCTGCCTTAGCCCGGAGGTTAGGTTAGACAGCCACTCACACTCCCCTCCAGTCCTATTTTCTATTATTTCCAAGATGTAGAAAGACCAATCTGCAGCTGATTTTGCTCTGTGGGTGTTCTGCAGTTCAGAAAGCTCTATGAATGAGAATCATATTTCATAGATATTTTCTAGTGCCTACTCTCTGTCACAGATTTCTTCAATAGTGTAATTGCCCATAACCTTATGTAACTGGAATTTATAGGAATGTAGTTTTATTTTTTCCTCAGTAACAGAGTAATTGTAATTTTTCTATAATTAAAATCTGTGATCATCTAATCATTGTCTTTTTTTTTTCTTTTTTAATGCTGAGATACTAAATATTAGTGGTTTCAAGAGGATGATTGTATGGTATGTTATGGGCTATAATCTTTTTTTGTCATTGCTCTATTTTCACCTTGTCTTGTTTCCCTCCCTCCCCCCGGAAAGTGACAAGGCAGAAATTTCAGTGCTAAAAATCTTCTTTGCTTTCTTATCACGTTGAATGTTCTTGACATATTGTCTTCAAGTCCCCTGGATCAGGCACAAGTGAGCTTAGACAATTATATTATTTTCTCAGAACTGAACAGTTTCTTAGGTCCTCCATTACTTACTTATTCTGCCTCTTTCCTACATCTGTATCTTCTACTGCTCCATTAAGAAGTGCATAATAGGAATTTTAACCCTTTCAACAATTAATTCTCTAAATCACCTTGACTTCCTCAAGTCATCTTCACATCACATTTCTTCTAATGAGACATGTGGTTCAGAGAAGCTTTATAATTAAAAACCAAACCAAAACAGAACGAAAAACTTTTTTGCAGCTCTGTCTGTCTCTTTATCTGCCTCATTCTTTTTAAATATTCCTCAGCTACAGAAAGCATTTTTAAGTATTCATTAGTGTCAGTCAGCTTGGGAAACTCAGTTTATCTGTATTTGCCCTCAACGTGATTTAAATAGCCTTGTCCAGGCCTATAAATCAGCTCCATTCACAATTGTGAGGCATCTGAAGATAATGAAACTATCAAGCAAATGGTAGATTCATGAAAGAACAGATACATGGACCTCTATTTACTTTTAACATAAAACTACCATCATAACATATGGATGACACCAAACACAAAAGCCTTAATCGCCAAACAGAAGGAGAAAACCATCCTGCTAATGATCCTGCAGTAGAAGGTACTGGAGACTATAATAAGGAACAGCCGATGTTCCAGTTAGCAGTCTTATGCCTTGGGAACAGAAATAAACACAGTGAGAAAGAATGGAAGGCAAATTCAAGCTGTTCAATCCTGTCATTAAATATATTAATGTCTGATCATTTTTTTGTGGAGTTTTAAATTTTTTATGTTTTTTAGCCAAACTTTGTGGTAGTTACGGAAGTATGGAAACTAGAAGAGGAATCATTCTGGGGGTGGTCAGCAAGACAAAATTTCGTGCAGTGAACTGGCTCAAGATGCTCACTCACAATCTCAAATTTGAATTTAGTTGTAATGCTTAAGCTGCTTTGCCCCTGCAACAGTTTAGGTTAATGCTGGACAGAAAACTGGTGACTCGAATTTCTATTATGTCGGCTCAAGGGACAATAAGCTCAAGTAAAGCAGCAGGACAGGCAGGGGAGGGTATTCAAAGCACTAAAACATAGTCAGACACTGCAGCTGGATTTCCCAGGCATTGTGAGTTGTCAGCCTCTCTTTCTCTGAGCTTAAAATATGCCCAGGGGTTTTGTTCTGTTTTGTCAGGACAGTGATGCTCAAAAATTGATGGTGTATTCAATTGCTGAAAATCCAAGACACCACCTGTGCGGCAGAGGATATCAGAAGAAAATTCAGAAGTAAAAAGGAAATTGTGCTTAACACACTGGATCATTTCTAAGTTAGTAAACTTTAAGCATCCTCTCTACTTCAAACACATTCTTCTTTAGCCATTCTGTGACTCAGTTTTTTAGATTTGTGAGATTATGTACTTTCAGGAAATCTTGAGAAGACAACTGAATAATATTCAAGAACCTATTGTTGTACAAAACCCCCAAACACATAAGCAACCACATTATTATCTGAATTAGAAATATTTCTTACCATGCAGCAGATCTCTGCCATGTTTTGTAAGGAGCTACAAATCAGCAGAAACTTCTTGGACATCTAATGAGCTATTTATGTTTTAAAGTTCCAGACTCTGAAACTGTGAAAATGGTATTCTGTGTAGCCTCTACATATGAGGTCTACATTCATGGCAGAGCTTTTTTTCTCAATGCTTTGATGTTTCAAACAGCAACAACATCTCAGTACACCAGGGGATCATCATTATCAAATCACAGAAAATTTTAAAGTATCATCTCAACAAGATGATCTGAAGTATCACTTCTTCTTTTCAATTCATTTTTTTTTCCATTAAAGCACAGACATTACATTTTCAGGACTTTTAGATTTTCTAGGCCTTTTCAGGAAAAAACCAGGTTCTGTATCTCCATTACTATAAAGCAAATACAGCATGTACACATCTACGCAGTTAAAACGCTAAAAATGTGAACCTTTTGGTTGTGTGTGTGTATATATATATATGTAACTGTTAGGAAATGGTTTAGGAAAAATCATTTTGGATAAAAAAGCCTACAAGAGAACTGTCTTCCCCCCTACTCCTAATTCCCATTTCCTTTTTTCTTTTTTTTTTTCTTCTACTAGAGTCCTCCTATGAGAAAGCAAACAGTGCAGTTAAAAGTGCCACCACAGTGTGTCATGGGAGTTATGCTTTGGGCACCTCCTCCTTACTTTCTCCTCTCAGCAATGCATTCCCAGTCCAGACTGCATCTTTCTCATTTCTCTGATTACGCATTTTCCCCAAATACCTAAGTTAATCAATTTTTCATTTCTCTCCAGTGAGCTATGAATATTTTAATTTAAGTTTCAGGATATAATATATACAATGGACATGGGTGAAAAGCCTGATATAACTTTGTTGAAGATTGCATATTCATGTAATCCACTGTTCATCAGAGTGATCATGCTTTGAAATTCTGTGTTAAACAGATGAAATAGTTACAAGATGCAAAATTATTATTTTAATAGTGTTACTGTTGGACTTATCAGATAACAATGATTATCCGCAATTCCTGAAAGAGCGAAATGAAATTGATCTGAATGCAGAGTAGTAACTCCTCTTCCCAGTGACTTCCCGTGATATTCAGGTTTTTATCTCCAATTATTCCTCAGGTTTCCCTGGAACGTGGTAACTGAAGACATGCAGTACACATTGTTATATTACACTGATTTAGTTATGTCACAGAAGAAGAACTGGGCTCCACACTGCGAAACTCTTGAAACTATTCTATTTTGTCTTTCCTGCCACCTTCACAAATTTCTTAAATAATCATGTTATTTCCTTGTACTCAAGAGACAATTTGGCTTTAACTAGTTATTTAGAATCATGCAGCCATGAAAAGATTTTGAGTTAAAAATAATGAGGAATATTTCCTGTATGCACAGTAAAGAGGCAACATGTTATTATTACTGTAAATCAGTGAGATGATGCTGAGACCTTCATCTTGGCCAGATACAGGTTCTTCCCCAGGAGTCCTTAAGAGGTTTTCTAACAACCAGTAACCTCTTCTTTTTCTTTTTTTTTTTTTTCCCCTAAAAGGGAGCCTTGAGAGTCATGGACAGTCTTCCACAGTTCTTCTACTGCAAAATAAGAAAGAACTAAGAATCATTGCCTCATTTCATAGAATTATTTCCCTTAGTCAAAATATAGATGTTTTTCCTTATCTTCTTCAGAAAATTTCGTTAAGCAGGGCAGAAGCACTTGTTTTAAATTTATTCTTCATATACAAGGTGCTTGGTTTGACCATTTATGAGCAGACTATTTAAAAATCATTGTTAAATCTTACTGGTTTTGATTTAGGAGTAATCCTCAGAAGCAAAATACAAATTCAAAGAGCTGTGGTTTCTCTACTGTGCCAGCATGCACATTCCAAATATACACCCTTTCTGCAACTTCTAGCCTTTTTACCTAGGAGGGATGGAAAGCATCTATGTAATTTGCACATCTGTGAACTGAAATTTGCATGCATAGCATTTTAGAAATTCCTTGGAGACTGAAAAGCAGACATCCCAATAAAGGCAAGCAAAGTGGTAATAAGAATACATGTTACAACAGCAAACACAGGCAACCAATCATTTACAACATAAGCAAAAACATAACTGACAAAGAAAGCAAGCCTTTCTGAAAAATAAAATAAGGCTTTGCATCTGAAGAATATTTTATATTTGCATAACACCTTTCAATTTCAGTGCTTTACAAACATTAATTAACTATAGCCATGTCTAAACTAGAATACAGTTTATAAACATACACTGCTCTGGAAAAAGAAAATGTTTGTAATCTGTGGCAGCCTATACCAGCCTTGTTTTTACTGGTAAGGCTTATCACAAGGAATGCTGAAGAGCTGCAATCTTTACCTCTATCCTTTATCAAAGCTATCCCTTATCAAAACTATCCAGAGCAGTGCATCCTCCTGGACCGGTGTCATGATCATAGTTGCCCATCTGCGAACACCATCCAGATTATAATGGCATCAAGCCTTGGTTTGCTCACTCCTCTCTCTGTCTCTTCCTGCTCTTCCTCCCAACAGAAATATGTTTGACTGGCAAGAGAACAGTTGTGCTGTTATAACTGCAGGTAAACTAGGGGATTCAGCGAGCACAGAGTGCTCACACCCCAGATTAACACGGTGATGTCAGCCGTGCCTTGTGCTGTAGACATGATCTCAGCTTCAAACCACCCCCCTGGTGCATTGATTTGTGCTACTGGAGCCATGTTTAATTGAGACCCAGAGGGGACTGTTTTCTAATCACTTGATGATGTAGCCTCAACCCTACAAACACCTCCATACATGCCTAATTTTAAGAAGATGAGTACCATGACTCAAACGCTAAAACTTAAGCTTGTCTGTATCTGTAAATTTCATGTGCCCACACCGAGGAACATGAATGGTTGATTTAAACAGTGAGGCCTGGATTGCAACTCTTGATTTTTGTGAGATACCAGTGTAACACTTTGTGCATCACTGAAAATATGTTATCAGTCAAAATTACAAGTAAGTTTGAAGAACATGACATTTATCTGGCGGTGCCCTGTAATGTTTCACATTGTTGACTTAGGTAAAACTGAAAGTTTTGAAAATCACAAATAAATATTTAGGGCAAAGAGAGAAACTTCAGTTTCTTCCTCCTTTGCTCGTCATTGTCCCTGATCTCTCTTAGGTGAACAAGTGCTCCAGCTGTATTCACTGGTAGCTGGTGAGACAGCTTGATATTCACTGTTAGGGCTAACAAGTAAAGGACAGCTTTGCATAGATGTAGCTGCAATGGTCTTGCTCCATAGGGTCCCATCTTTATGAGAAAGGTAAAGCATTGGAAGTGAATCTTTCTGCCCCTATTTCAATGGATAGCACCAAAGGGAAAAGGGTTGTTTACACAGACAAGGTCCCTCTGTTGTGTGAACTGAGGTCTTAATGCAGAAAGAATGTTAGCTAGCATCCCTGCAGAGCTAAGGGGTGTTAGAAGGAGTGAAGGAGTTCGAAAACATAGCAGGTGTGGCATGTTATCTACAGCAGGCTTACACAGGTACAGCAAGTATAGGTACCTCCTACTCCCTACAGTCTAAAGTCATGGAAGAAGGATGTGCACCATGGGCCAATGCCTCAGTTAAAGTGGCAGATGCATTTGATTAACCCTCTTTATGGGTTTTCAGATATTCAACTCTTATTGACCATAGTAGAGAACACAGGACAACACTGACCAACTTTACCACTCTCCAAAGTTTCTCAGAAACATAAACATTAGAGATAAGGATTTGGCTATTATTTATACATTAGTTTATAACAGGTAGTTCAGATATAATGCTTACTTCATCAGATAGCCTGTGCTGGGTGATCCTGTACATTTTCTTTTTGTGGAATAGGGCTTGCAGTTGTGTTTTGAAATGCTTGCAGTCTGCAGACACCAGCACCGTCATAACATAGCCTACAGTCCTTGTACTGGAGTCAGATTCAATATGTGTTTCTAACAGTAATTTTCACTATGGAGGAGAGAAGAGAATAAAACACTTCCCTGTCATGTGTAACAACCATTCCAGCTCCCCCCCCACGCCTGCCACACACTGCTGCTAGATGTCATTTGCATTTGCAGTACTGAACCTGTGCTTTTGCATATATAATTCAATGGCAGCAGTTTCTTCATACCCTTGGTGCTTATGTAGCTGGTTGTACACCAGTCCCAGACACAGATTTATGCAGCCGACCAACTAGATCTTTTTTGAATAAGGCCTTTAAGCCATCACAAAAGTCTGCACAGTCACAGTCAGAGTCAGTCAGATTGACTGTCTTTCCCCTAATGCTACATCTTCTAGCACAATGGAGCTAGGCTTAAATAGTAAAAGTATCCATACATATTAAAATCAGTGGGAGCTAATTATCTAAACAACTTTGTGGATTTGGACTGAGGCAATACTAAGCCTCGATACTTTTTTATTAGATAACTATATAGAGGTGGTGGAGTCTGTTGCTGGAGACATTCAAAACCCGCCTGGACGCGTTCCTGTTCAACCTGCTTTAAGGTGGCCCTGCTCTGGCAGGGGGGTTGGACTAGATGATCTACTGAGGTCCCTTCCAACCCTATGATTCTAAGATACTATATTTCCTTTATACTGCTTCAGGAATTAGGATATTAGCAGCCAGCAGTATGGGGAAAAAAACAGGGCAGTACATTCCTTTTATCCTCAAGAGTTTAGGTGCCTGGGCCTCGGGCAATTTTCTTGCTGAAATTAACAAATTAGCTAGCAAAAAAAAATATACTTGACCAAGAGGCAGAAAAGAGTTTCACAGGAGCATCTGTTTACAAGGAGACAAGTGTCCTCCATTATGAGGAATTATCCCCCAGTTTAATACAGGATAACATCTTCAGGAGAAGGTGTGCATCTTGACATACTTATCTCCGCTATATAAACTGTCTCATCCTGCTGCTGCTTCTTGATATGTCAGATGCAAGCATGCATCCCACATGGCTTTCCGCCCTTTAAAAATCTTCCTGCTGTTAGCTGCTCTGGAATGCCATCTCTGGCATCTCTGTCAGAAACATTCAAGCACATAAAATCCTCTGAAACCTTTCATTAGAGACCTATGTTCCTTATTGGAACTAATGCTAAATCTGTGAAAGAGCAAATGTGTCTTGCATTTCTGAAGGACTCTGGTAGTTTTGATTGTATTATTATATTTGAAACAGACAAAGACACTAGAAAATACAATATAAAATATTCTTCCCCATCTGGAGAGTAAGCTCAATACAATTTTTTCTGTTCTTTTTTTTTTTCATTTCTGTATCTCAAATTGGTCGTATTTGAATTGCTTTATTCTGAAGTTAACACCAGGTCTATTCTTAAGTTAATGTTCTGTGCAATAAATCTGCTTTCCAGTTAAGATGAAAGTAAGAAATTCTTTTGGATTTGAATTACTGAACAGTCTCAAGAGGGGTTTTTTTTCTTCTAAAGGAGACAAAACACTTGTGATTCACTGTCCCAGAGATCAGTCTTTCCTAACACATTTGCAGTTGTTCGTTTGTGTAAGAAGGCCTTGATCAGACAAAATTCCCACTGGCTTCAATGCAAAAAGCTTCAAAAAGCACACAGAAATGTGAATTTAATTGTCTCCAGGTATTACATCATATGCAGATTCCTACCCTGCTGATTGGGTTTTTTTATAAGAAATGGAGTGAGAGAAAGATTTAGAAGCTGCTTCAGTCTAGAATTTTCATATGTTGTGTATTAGAAGATTTCTTATTCTTCATGATGCCCTAATTTCCTTTAAAAGTAATTCATGAACTGGCAGCATGCCATTATAAGATTATGAAACAGCAGCTTTCTGCCACTGTGGAATTATCTGTGATACTTTCCATGTTCCCTTAGATGAGACGAGATGGGGTAGGGGAGTGTAAACATTTGTTTCTGTCCTTCACAAAAATAGACTGCAGGGATGGAGTTGTTTTGCTGTTTAGATAGGGTTTGAGTGTTTTCCATGCATGGCTGGAATCTAGGAAGGGGAGAGGGCTTGTATCTTAATGTGTGTCTGGCCCACATGTGAGCCGACATCTGGAGAAGATCTCTCTCTCTGAGCAGGAAGACGAGAACAGGCATGCTGTAAACGTACATCGGGAAAACAATATCAAGGATTTTGGTGTAAAGTTGAAAAGTGATAGGCTTAATGGGAGCAGGTACTGACAGGATCTCAGGGTCTGGCATTAAAGAAGATGAGAACTCCCTTTGTAACCACTGGAGTAGTGCACACCTCCAGGGGGCATTTGTTTGTCTCTAAAAGATGTTCTCATTCAGCAAACAAAAGCACGGTGAGAGGCTTGTTTCTTTCTGAAAATCATTTTCAGTTGCGAAGATCAGTTCGTCTAAATAGTGTAAAATCTACTTAAATTACCTAAAAATTAGTTCCTCTTTTGAAATATGAAATAATGACCCAAAGTTAAATAATGAACCAATTGATTCAGTTCAGTTGAGCAAGAGGCTTCTGAAATACAGCTGCAAGAAAAATAAAATATGTATATGTGCCTCTTTGAGGAATCGAACCTGGCCATGAGCACGTCAACAGTTTATCTTTAATGCCAGTGAGAATGTATCACTCTGTTAAGCAATTTTAAACACAACATTCAAAAATAGAGCTAAACTTTATAATTAGGGCATGAAGACTCCTTACCTCAGAGGCTGTCTGGTGGATACATGGTCCTTGTCCTTAAGGCTTATATGATTAAAATTTGGGTAGGAAGAGGAGAAACAATAATGTTACTCTCCAGTTTGTGGTTTGAAACCATTTATTCTCCTAATGTATGGATCAAGATCTTGGGAGAGTCCTAACTAAAAATAAACCTCAGAAAACCATGAAATAGGAAATGAATGGTATGTTATCATTGCAGACCAAAAGGCGTATGATTAATACTCCTTTTTTTAATCACATAGCAGTCAGGAGGATTGTTCTGAGAATATTTCCATAGATTCTTCTTGTATTCCTTTGCTTCCCGTGTGCTTAAAAGTCTTCAACTCATTGAAAATAATGCTGTCAATTGTATATCTACATATCCTATGCTCATCTTTTCTCATTTAGTGCTGCAAGGGCTGTCATTGCTTATCCTTGGATGTAGGCAGCATAAGTAGGTTTTTTTAGAACACAGGAGAAGGTTATAGTACACTATGCAAATTTAGCATATGTCTTTTGAAAGAAAAAATTGCTATATAGAAAAAGTCTTATTAAAGATATTTAGAACCCTATATTATATTTGTATCAAGAAAATATTTTTGTCATGTTCTTAAATAAGGAAAATTACTTTCTTTGTGTCTCTTCTCTTCAACCTCTAAACCCTTCCAGTAACAGAAGTTTCTTCGGTGTACCTGGTGTGTTTCTAATGTGCCTTTCACAATGGATGCAGTTTGAGCTACAGCTTCCAGACATGTGCTTCTACCAGTTTTAGGTTTTACTATAAATCCTCTACACAAATTATTGGTGACCCAGGTATGGCAGCTTGGGACAGAGCAGTTTGCACAAACTGCTCTCTTTGCCTTAGTTGCCACTATAGTCAGAGCTGCTGCTAAGTCAGGCACTTACACCAAAGAGTATAACTACTAAACACTATTGCAGCATGCTGCAAAAACTGTTAACAAAAAGTAATTATATTATATGTTTCATAAGAGGATTAAAAAAAAAAAGTAAAGGAGAGTATTAGATGGATCACTTAACCCTGTCTGCTGTTTCCATGATAACTGTGCAAATCCATAGCAGCTGGGAATTTAGTTCATGTCTCTTAACACACTATAATCAAAATTGCAGAGTGCAGAAAAAGGATCTGCTAGGGAGCTGGAGAAGAGGCAGAAGAAGAGGAGTAACTGTCCTGTCATATCCAATCATTAACAGAAGAGCTGCTCTCCTAGATCACACCAAATGACTTGCTGGCATCATATCCTGTCTCTGATAGTGGGCACAAGCAGATGTTTAGGGAAGAATATGAAAGCAAGGCAAATATGAGGTAGTCTTTTTATTCACAGCATCAGGTAATCAACGATTCAAATATTTTCAGAGTGGAAAGCTTATTTGGACCATTATATTTAATAGTCCCTGCAATAGACAGGAGAATGTTCTTTCATATACCTCAATGATCACTTAATTTGTTTTGGCCTCTTTACTGCAGAGTCCTCAAGTATCTAACTGACAAACACTTGGCCTCTTTATTGCAGAGTCCTCAAGTATCTAACAGACAAACACTTACACCATTACAGAAACAGTAGGAACACATAAGAGAGGAGAGTGTTGAAAACAGAGAAAATGATAAATTCAGTCACTGGACATCTCAGTACCTAAAGAAAGCAAAGAGAGAAAGAGATTTGGGGCTCGATGTGCTGACTGGGACAGTCATGAACAAACAAAGAATTTGACTCCACATCTGGGGAGTTGCTCCCTGCCTTGAGATATATGCCCAGGAGTACTTGGGGCTTGTAGAATATAAAAAAATAGTTCTGTATCTGCAATATTGAATAAAAATCTGCTTTACAGGGGACAAGCTCCCTCTTTTCTTCGCTGCTTTATTAAAGCGCAGGAGAATCCTTACCTGATCTCTTTCTGTGACCTTGTGACCAGCTTTCTGGATGCAGGGAAGGCTGTGGAAGTTGTCTATCTGGACTTTGGTAAGGCCTTTGACACCATCCCCCACAGCATTCTCCTGGAGAAACTGGCGAATCATGGCATAGACAAGTGTACTCTTCACTGGGTAAAAAACTGGCTGGATGGCTGTGCCCAGAGAGTTGTCATCAATGGGGTGAAATCTTCTTGGCGGTTGGTCACCAATAGTGTCCCCCAGGGCTCAGTTTTGGGGCTAGTTTTGTTTAATATCTTTGTCAATTATCTGGATGAGGGGATTGAGTGCACCCTCAGTAAGTTTGCAGATGACACTAAACTGGGCGGGAGTGTTGATCTGCTGGAGGGTAGGCTGGCTCTGCAGAGGGATCTGGACAGGCTGGACCGATGGGCTGANGGGGAGGTTTAGGTTAGATATTAGGAAGAATTACTTTACTGGAGGAGTGGTCAGGCACTGGAACAGCCTGCCCAGGGAGGTGGTTGAGTCACCATCCCTAGAGATATTTAAGAAACATATAGATTTGGCATTTCAGGGCATGTTCTAGTGGCAGAGTTTTCAGGGTTTTTTTTGTGTGTGTATGGTTGGACTTGATGATCGCAAAGGTCCTTTCCAACCATGAAAATTCTATGATTCTATGAAATTCCTCTACAGAGGTCATAGCAGCTGAGGTGGTGCTACATCTGGACTCAATCTGCAAGTCAAAAGTAACCTGTGAGGTTTACTGTACTTTGGGCTATGCCAGTAGCTAGTGAGCTGTAGGGGAAGGAAGGAAAAGAAAAAGAGGTGTGGAAAGCATCTGGACCAAGGCTATAAAGATCCAGAACCGCAGTGATTTTCGTGACCTCTGTCGGCCGTGTGGTCCACGGTTGTTCTCTCTGACATTTGCAGTCAGAAGGCAGTTCTGCAGTTTACTTAGTTTGTGTGTGCTTATTTGAACTTTGCCATCTGATTATTTCTTTCAGTAGGCCTTTGTACTTACACTGTGAGAAGTAACTGTTTCCAATTCATTTATTCCATGGTATAGATTATTAGAGACCTCTCTTATAATAATCAGATATTCACCTTTCTTCAGATTCAAGACTCTTATCTTTCTACTTGATTTCTCCTCATATATTCAGCTATTCTTTATATTAAAACTCTATTGCTACCATTTGCCCTCCATCCTTTTTCGTATGAGGCATCTGGGGTATTCAAAATGTAGGCTCAGAATGAATGTTTATAGTGGCATAATGAGCTTTTCCACTTCATTGTGTATTTCTTTCTCATTAATTGTTAACTCTCTTTTTTTTTTTTTGTCTGTTTGGTTTTGGTTTTACCAGTATAGAGCATTGACCTAAGGCTTTGAATGAACTGCCCCAAATAAACTATGTTTCTGAGATGTGACAGTTAATTTAAAGGTTTGTTTAGATTTTCTTCTCAGTATATTACTCTGCACCCATCAACATGACCTTTGCCTGCCAGTTTATCATCACCAGTCTTCTAAGTCCCTTTTCTAAATTTTCTCAAGTGAGTAAATTGAGCAGCAGAAATCCACAGCCTCTCTCAAGATGGATCACAGAGTTTCTTGTCTTTTAACCAGTTAGTTATAATCCCAGTACTGACCTTTCCCTCTTACTCCATCAGACCATTTAGCCTAGTGTCTTATATTCACATATCTGGCTGCACTTAAGGCAGACATAAATATTGATGATGGTTTAAAATGAGGGAGACAAGGTATTAGAAGCAGCCTATGCACAGTCATCTAGAGCAAGGAATGGGCAATTTATCCTGTTCCTAAGGTAACTTTTGCTGCCTCCATTGAGTTGCTCACTGCTGCAGCCAAAATGAACTTATACAACAGGGCTGAGACAATTCAGCTGCTCAGATGGGACCCCTTCCTCCTACATCTCTCTGCCCACACTCTTGTCCACGTGGTCCTGTTTCTCTCCTCACATGCCAGTCCTGCCAATTATCTGACACCTCAATAAGGCAATTTAACTAGTTGGCCCAACAAAAAGCTGTTTATTCACGTTCCTCTGTCAAGTCAGGTTTCCATCCATTTCAAAAAGTTGAGTGGTGTGAGCACAAAGCCTGTTGATAACCAGAACTGGCACAAGGAGAGTCTGTGGCTGGTGCGAAGACGAAAGAGACCTTCCCCCTTTTAAGACAACAAGACAGTAGTTTAGATTAAGTCATTTAATGTAAACTCACTCAGAATAGATTTTATCAAGCTACCAAACTGCCCTACCACACAGCCACAGGAGGTCTTGCTCCCTCCTCCTATTTCCAAGTCCTCCTTTTACTCCGCTTCCTCTCTCATTCTCTTAGTCCTGCTTATAGTGCAACTCCTCCCTTGCATCAGCTCTGGAAATCACACTGTCTGATTGATCTTGTCTGATCCCGAGGTTAGCCAGCTCACCTCACCAATCAGCTCAAAACAGAAGGAACAAACTTTTGTTCCTGGTTTGGAATTTGAATGAGTTATGTCAGCTTACCAGGAGATCAGGTGAGATCCCAGAGACTGTGTAAGATACGCACTGGAACCAAGTGGTGGGTAAGAGAGGTAAGAAAGGGAAGGAGAGAGCAGTAGCAAACTTGCTCCTTGTTGCACATATTTATTTAAAACTGTACCCGTAGACTGTTATGGTTAAAGCTGGGTTTTAAAGCATTGCTATGCTGCAGTATTTTTGCCAAAGAGATGTATACACCACTTGGGTTGAGCTTCTTTGGAAGACAGCAAACGAAACATTTTGATTTATTAATCTTAAGCACCCAAGATTTGCATCCAGATTTATTTTTCAGGAAGTTTAACCAGGTGGCAGGTGATAACTCTGGTGTGTACCGGAGTGAATTGTTGACACATCTTTCTGATGACCTCAAGTTCAGTACATATTTATTTTACAGAGTGTTTTTAAAAAACAAATCCTGCAAACTGAACTATTGGCCATCCATTCTTTACTTCTTCTTGGGGGAAGGTACCGTGTTGGAGAACAATTTGTCTGAGCTTAACAGCTCATGGGTGAAAAATGTGATGTTACCAGCTATTTTTGCATGTATAAAGCATGATTAGAAGGTGATCACCGTGCTCAAGACTTGACCGGTGGTTGCTTTGTATGTCCACGTGGCATACTGGAAAGCACCAGGGCCCTGGTCTGGAATGTTGGCCCAATATTCCTAGAAGATCAGAGCTGGAGTTTAGAGAAAACTGAGGACGTGTACATACAGATACAGATAGTTCGAGGTACTTTGGAAGTTTAAGAGCAAGCTAACCGAACTGTTGTGTCAACACTGTCTAGAAAAATAGTCTGTCCCTCTGAAATGTTTCACTACTGTTGCTGCTCTATTCAGAGACTGGTTTATGTGCTGAGGAATGGAAATTCGCATCCCTTCTGTTATAAAAGAAATATCCATATTTGCGATTTTTTGTGTGTGTGTGTTTGTATGAAGTCAGTAAGTCTTTATGCTCCCTGTGATACTTTTGATTGGGTTCTACAGATTAATTGAATACCAAGTGAAACAGCATGTATTCACTTCTTTATGGTATGCTAAGTGTCTTTTGGTCTTGTTTTTAGCAAAGAGTAATGCTCCTTATTCTTAGGATTCTCTCCTTCATTACTTTGTAAGACTTTATCATACACCCACTTACTTTCTTCCTGGCTTTCGTTAGCCTAATTATGAAAGTGCATCTCAACTGTGTGGGAAAATGTCTGCTTATTATGCTTGAGTACGTCCTACAATTCTTTGCATAGCTACATGAATGTATCAAGCATTTTTATTTACTTGCGTAGAAGGACCCAGTTCCCATATTACATATCTTTGGTTTAAAATTATTTTGCATTTCCTAGTAGAAGAGGAACAACTTACATGGTATTTTAATATTTGAATAAATTAAAGTTGTGAGATGACTATTCAGGAGTAATAAAACCAGCTACAAATATCATCGAGTTCCCATTTATTTTCATAATGAAGAGAAAAGTGAATATTTTTCTGTAGATAAAGCTATTTCATTTTACCTCTGCCAATAAAAATAGTTCTTTGCATATTAATTATTCTCTAGGAAATTCTACACTGATTTGGTATTTATGCCAAATACACCTTGAACATCTCTTAGGGACCGAAAAATTTTCCCAATCGTTTAGATATAAGAAAATCCCCTCTTCGTGGCATATATAACCTGATTCAGAGCAAAAAGAAAGATTTCTATGGCCTAATGTGTTTGGGCTTACGTTCATAATGCCAAAATCAGACTACTTAAAATATACCCTGGTAGCAGCATGAGAAATCTGAAAGTTGTTTTGTTTCAGCTTCCCTATTTTTATGTTATTTGGATGATTACCCAAACAAGGCTTTTAAGAGGCTCCGGTCCCTCTCTTTGTAGTTACAGCTCAGAGAATTTAGAGGCGTGGGACTGAACTGAAAATATGTGGGGTATTCCAAGAGCTGCCAGTAATAGGTAACCCATGGAATGGGCCTTAGCTTTGTTTTCTTCAGGCTGCTGTGACTATCTTGACTAAGGGAGGAAAGGGGAATTTTAGAAAAAGAAAAAGCCTTTTTTCAGATAAGCCCTTACTCTGGTAGGCTCCTATTTATTCATCCCCCCTGGTTATTAAAACAATTCCCTATTGTGCTGCACCTTTGGGCGGCCACATAAAGAATTTGCCCTGTAATCTGGGAGAAACAAGAACAAGAAAAAAAGAAAAAAAAAAAAGGAGTGATTTACATCTATCATGTACCTGTTCAAGTAACTGTAGGCAGTAGAGGGCTAGGGTGGGCTAGGGCTGTGCTAGGGGCTTCCCACCTGCTTGCCGGCCCTGAACCTTCACTCACCGACATCAGCGTTTGGGGCTCCGCCTTTGCTCTGTTCCAAATTGGAAGAGAGAAAAAGAAAAAAAAAATTAAAAAAGGTTGCTTTTTTTTTTCCTTCTGAAGCTTTAAAAGTTTTCCCTTTTAAAGCTTTACTCCAAATCTCTTGTTCCCAGAGGGTTTCAGCGAACAGGAACTGTAGTTTGCGTTCATTTCCCTTCTGGCGAAGCCAACTTAATAACAAAAAAAAAAAAGGTCCTGCAACATCACGGTACGAACTGAGCTTTTTGCGTTGCTGCCTTGCTTGTTCTGTGCTAGGCCAGGCTTAAGAGGTTTTTGGAGGTGGTTTTAGTCTGCGAAGGCTTTCATTCAAATCGCTTGCTTAGTTAAAAATCCAGGGAGGGTAGAGGGGCCACAGCGGTCTGACTTTTTCCCTTCATCTTCTCATTACTTGTCCAACACCTTGTAAAGAGGTAGTGAAAAGGCAGGTTATTATGTGCTGAGAACTGGTGTGGCAACTGTTGCTTGCCCTTCATTAACGCTGGTGTTTAGCTGAACGACTTGACCTGAAGTGGCTGGAGCCTCCCGGGAAAAGTTTCCAGTCCTTTTGTTGTGTGGTGGGGTTTAGGGGTTTTTTTGGTTGGTTTTTTTTTTTTCTCCTTTTTTTTACAGAGCTCCCCACCGGAGCAAACCCCCTTCTTTCTCATTTGCTGGCTGCTGCCCTGAGGGTGACGAGGCTGAAAGTTTAGCAAGTTCTGTGCATAACTTCACATCACAAGAGCAAGTGCGTGTTCCACACCGCCCCCCCCCTTCTCCTTTCTTTTTCCTGCTCCTAAACGCCTCCTTCAAGTTTGCAGCTGGGCAGGACTCCAAAGGTGCAGCAGCAGCAGCAACAAGCCGGAGTTCAAAGTTAGCAGTAAATTGCACAACTTCCAGCTCATCGCTACGCTCAGTGACTATTAACAAGCTGGAAGGCGCTCAGGGAAAAAAATAGGGGAGAAGGGAACACCCTCGAATTGTTTGGGGATCGCTGATGTTATGCTTCTGCCGCTGGGATCATGGCTCCCTTTGGAAGGAATTTATTAAAAACCCGGCATAAAAACAGGTAAAGCGCGTGGGTACGTGGAGGAAAAGGGAGGGTGATCTGGGATGGGTTTCTTTTATACTGTTTTTTGTTTTGGTTCGGTTGTGGGGGAGGGATGTGTTGCTCGGGACCCGTGTCGCTCCCGGCAGCCGTGACTTCGGGGCTCACCTGCGAGTGGGAGTCGGGCCGGAGGGAGCGGGTCGGCGTGTGCGGAGGGAAGGGGCGCTTCTCCCCCTCCCTTCTCCCTCTGGACCAGTCTCTCCCGTCTTGGCTCTGGCTCTTTTGGACTCCTGGGCAATATTTTCAGGGAGGGGAAGATAGTTTTTCCCGACTTTGAACCTCCCCCGTCTCAACCAAGGCGAACATTGGAAGTGCCCCGTGTTAGCAAGGTGAGACTCGGCCGGGGCAGGGAGGAAAGGCTGGTGGCCCCGGCGTGCGGGTCCTGCCCGCGGCGGCAAGTGCCGACGGCCGGGGGCGACCCGGAGCCCCTCACCCGCCCTGGGAAAAAACTCCCCGAGTTTCTCACGGGAGGGCCGGGCTTCGGGCCCCTCCAACGTCGGCTCTCCCCCCGTTCCCCTGGGAGGGAGAACCGCAGCCTGCGACCCCTTAGGATCAGCCCCATCCCTTAACGCGTTGGCTATAAACCTGGGAGGTAGGAGAGCATCGATCTTCCAGCATGGGCGGGGGAAGGGGGGGAAGGCTTTTTTTTTTGAGTTAGTCTTTAACTTGGGCTGAACTTGAGCGCCTTTATTATTTTTTTTATTTATTTTTTTTTTGCCTAGAAAAATGTTCAGGGTGACAGCTGTGGTCCCTGGGTTGGGACCTGCAAGGCTTCTTTTTGGGGACTTTGCCCCTCACGTTGTGCATGCTTCCACATGCCACGCACACTGACTGTAAGAAAAAGGAGAGTTATGTAAGCATTTTAAGTGCTAGGTTGGCACTAGACTTTTTTAAGAGTTAAAAAGAGTGCCTGGAGTGGAGTAAATTTGCTTGGACCCGATGGAATTTGTAGCGGCCGAACCCATCTGGCTAAGACTGAACGGAAGAAGATCGCTGAAATTTTGTCTCAGTGAGAAACTCCAAAATCACTTGCAATCTCTTCCCCGCTTTGATGCTTTCCAGTGAAATTTAGTTCATATTTAAGGGTACATAAGGGAAAATATTTTCCAGAGGGAATGTAATTGGACCCTGAAAAGTCATGTAAAAGTCTCCTGATTTTTTCACAGCTTTGGTTCTCAGTTCTCCTATTCAATACCCTGAAAGTTATTGTAGAGCAATTGTATTTGTTGGATTGTGTGAAAATATTAACTTAGCATATTATATGGAATATGAATCAGGAAGACTGTATCAGTCAAGGTTTAAAAAATAGGGTACTGTTTTAGAATTATTAATTTTGAAGGTTACTGATTAAGCAGTGTATTTTGCTAATGTGTCTGGAAGCAGGAAAAGTTTGATGTACTTCTCATGTGGCCATTTTATGTTCAGAAGATCTGGAAAGGTAGACGTGAACTTTTATATGAAATAGCTTTTACATAGAGCTATAGATTTATTACTATTTTAAAAGAAGTTTTGCTACTGCCGTTGATTACATGCCTAACTGTGTTAAATCACAAAGCATAGTTCCGCTGTTCAACAGTGAAACTGTTTCTCTTCTGGACGTTTAAAATGTCTTCATACTAATTGCATCAATTTCACTGTGTTTGCTGATGTGACGTTTTATTCCTCAGGAAAAGAAAGCCATAATCCAAAGCTTTAAATAGCCAATAAAAATTAAAATACCAATGGAACTATTACCATGAACATCTAGCACTTTCTTCTCATTTCACGCTCCCTCCCCTCCCCCCAAGAAAAGAAATTAGTACCTTTAATGGCAGAGAGGTGGTGTGGCGATCAGAAGGGGCTGAAAGTCTTGTGAAATGGGGGAGGAGGAGGGATGTCAAGAACAAAGCAAGCTACATAATTCTTAAAACGCGTTATTATCTATTCAAATATTTAAATTCCTGTGTATTTAACATTGGCTTTGGTAATGAATTTTGAGAATCAAACTTTGCTTATGCAGTTAGTAAAAGGGTCTTGTAGTATGACTGAAGAGCTATGTAATAACTCTTTTTTCATTATAATTATATCTTGCGAACTCATTTGAAACCACGTAAAGGAAGCCAAGTGAGTTTAAAATCCTTGACTGTGTTTAGAGCAGTAGTTGGGGAGTCGGAACTTGTGGCCCATTACCTTGTCTTACTTTGACAACCAGTAAAGAAGGGACCAAAAAGGGACATACATACATGTATATATTTAAGCTCTGCTTTGTTTACTGTGTCTAGTGCTTGTCCACCTCTTAGAGAAATTCAGATTTTTTGCTTTTTCACTGGAAGTTTAATTGTCATTCGCTATATGCAAATATAACTCCTGAGAGTTTTAAGACAAGCAAATGAGGAATAAAATCTATGTTTACAGGAGAAGGACGGTACACTAAGTCAAGGCAACAAATGTAGTTGGAAGAAGAGCCAGAAGGAAAATTAAGGCATTACAGTCATTTGCTCAGATAACAACATGACACCTCTGTAATTAGTGCTTGTCTTGCAGCATTGCCCAGAGGTCCCAGATCAGGGCCCTGTTTCACAGTAGACTCTTCACATCCAGATTGTAAAATTTCAGTCTCTACCCCTAAAACTTTATGTTTAAACAAAGGAAATCCTCTAACTGTATCTCTGTGTGTGAGGTATTTGATCAAGAGGTGGGGGATGTTGGCTGTGATGCCATGAGCCTTTGGAGAAAGAAACTGAGATTAAACCTCAGGAAGACAAAACCTGTGCTGAACTGCTTCTAGTGCTTGAAAGATCTCTTGGGCTGCTGAAATCTCAGTCATGCAAAGAGAAAGCACAAGCCCTGGGTAACCACTGTTTCATTGTAAGCCCTGATTTGATTGCACAGGAGCAGCCGCTAAGAATGTGTCCCCAACATATTTTACTTGGCCAGAAAGAGAATGAGTGATATCTTGATGTCTTTTTCAAGAGTTATGAGTAGTTTTTCTACTATTGTTTGATCTCCTGTGACATCCAGAAATAATTATAGTCCCCAAAGCATGTATGTGCTTGTCACTGTGTCCCTTGGAGAACAATAAATCCAAAAGGTAGCAGGGCCATTCCCCACCCACCTACAAATCCAAATGTGCTCGGCAGGGACAGGCTGTACTGTCTAAGGCAGTAAAGGAAAAGGGATGGTTTCCTGCAGAACTAAGTCTCTGTAATCCGAATAAACTCAAGGGGATTTATTTTTATGCACGTCTCTGAAAGGTGCTGTTCTTTGGAAGTGTGAGGAATGCTCAGCTTGCATCACACTTTGGAAGTGTGATGTGAGGAAATGCTCAGGCAGAGACAGAGTAAGAGAAAGGGCACTGAGTTCTTTGCAGATAAGGTCTAGCATCGATCTAACACATTGCACTGCAGAGAGACAGAACAGCTCCTTGTCCAAATATGAGCCACAAGTACAAAGCATATATATATGTTTATGTACCAGGGTTTCACATTGTATAATATTTCCTGGTTGCTAAGTAGAACAGAAATCTATGGCCCATGGATTTTCTGTAAAATCAGGATTTCTCTGCTCATGGGAGCCAAATTTGGTCACTTCTGTGAAAGGGTCTTTAGGTTCATTTAAATACTTCAGACATTACCCACCATCTCAGGGATATCTGGATCCATCATTGTCATATCTGCCCAGTGATCTCACACCAAGAAAGCTGACTCCATTCTTATTTCTCTTTCATTGAGGCAACTTCCTTGGGTGTTTCACATAAAACTTACCCAAACTTGTTGAAGCTCTACTGTTCCATGCAGGTTGTAGCCAGGGAAGTAGTAGTCTGAAAGCAACAGGGTACAGAAAATCCATCTACTTCACACAGTTGTCCTTGATGCTGTAGAGGTGTCCCGTTGGGTTCAAATGGCTTAAGAAATATTTTTTACCAGTGTAAATCATACTGGTCCTAAGTTTACCGCAACCATTTGTATGCTCTGTTGACATACAACACATCTGAACCCACAGTACTGTTTGATGATGAAACAGTTGGGTTACAAATCTGTTATTATTTAAATTTATTTCTTGCTTTTGCTTTTCCTTCCCGTTTTTTTTTTCCATCTTTTACTGTCAGCGTCTCAGTGCCACAGCAGTTAGCATAGTGTTTCTGTATAGGAGACAAAGATCTACTTTGCCTACTCTTTATGCCTGCCTCTCTTTAATCAGCTCATCTCTAGTTCACAAGTAGAAAGAAAGACCATATATATCCATTCATTCGTATGGATATAGAGGGAGTTCTTCCCATCCTGACAATCAGAGGCCCCTTACCAGTGAGAGAAACATTCAATTATTCTCTCAGGTTTTACATTACAAGTGCAGGTTAATGAACTAGATTAGAGACTTCGCCTATCTGATGCTGACCTAGCATTACCATGTTCCCTCCCTTCCTCCCTCCCTCCAGTAGTTTCTCATTGTATCTAGTTAGCACAGTGATTTGAGTATTAACTCTGAACATCTCAACTGCTCGACAGTTGAGTACACTGCTGTACATTTTAAGCCTTGGTGAAGCAAAACTGAAAATACTCAGGTTTGGACTATTGATGTTTGGACTGGAAGATCAGCTGCTTCTCTGAATGAACTGTGTGTGACCCACACTGTAAGTCTCATGGGATCATGTGAGATGTCCAATAATTTTCCTCTTGGATGAGCAGACCTGGAGAAAAGTCTATATGAAGCTATAAAGGTGCTTTTTGATTCAAGACTACCAGGCATTTGGTATGTATGTTGGAGGGGGTGGATAAAAGCTTATTTAAAATCAGTGGTGCTGTGTTAATTTTTTTGATTGAAAAGATGGTGCTTGTTTGGTAATGGTGGAACACAGTCCTCTCTTTGTTTTTACTTTTCCTTGAGCATGAGATGTATTAGTGAACTATCAAAGAAGTTGTTCCTTTTTGAGCCAGAGGTCATACATTATAATTTATTTTTCTGGTCTGGCTTGTCAGCTTTGTCTCAGGGGTCAAAATGGTTGCATACATTTTTCTAATAATCTTTGTACATATTTGTTCACTTCACTTTCAGGAAGAGCTTTTTGTCTAGCAAAACACTAACCTTATTTCTAAAGAGTTAATTATCTACTGTTCCAGGAGGGCAGACAGCAATTTCATTCCAAAGGAGTAAATAAAATGAGTAATAGAAGTGTGTAATACTACACCATCGAAGGAAAGAGCATTACTTAGGTTGAGTTGAAGCTAATCTGAAACACTGGTATAATGTAGAATCAGGCTGAGAAGATATACTTCAGACAAAGAAACACGTTTTTAGTAATACATAAGAAAAATTTTACTGGTCAGTGTTGACTTCCTATTTTACTGATGAAAAATTAGCATTTTACATGCAGAGAAAAAACCTCAAACATGGTGCTAAATATGTGTAACGATTTCAGTAGAGATGTACATATTCAGAGATGGGGATTTTTAAAAAAATTTAATAACTTTAATAAAAGACAGTGATAATCAGAGAGTAGTCCTCTTGATTGACCTGCGAAGTTATATGCTTATGCTAGAAAATCTTAATTTTTTTGTTTTGTTTTATATGATGAATAATAACAACTTAAAATTATGATCTTAAACATTATTATTTGCAAGCATTAACATCACACATGCCGTATAAGCCTTAATTAGTTCGTCTAACTTCTATATTTAGTATGTAGATAAATCCTTATTAATGGTGACAGAAAGGATGATGCAAGATAAAGTTTTTGTTTAAGACCACACAATAAATGAAGCCCAGAACTGAACTATTGGACACATTGGTACCCAGTTGTATGTATAGGTAACTGAGCTATTATTGTCACTTCTATTTTTTCTCTTATGTATTATGATACTCTCAAGATGGTGGCAGAATCTGTCTTCTTCTGCAGTGTTACCCTGCTAGCAATTGTTTGAGTATCACACAAGACACAATAGATAGAGTCAAATGGCTTCAGGATGAACAGAAAGAAGAGGTGACCAACCAAATGGAATTAGAGGAGAAAATAGATTACTAAATGTATTTGTGTAATAAAGGCCAGAACCATCCTCTACCGAATGTAGGTACTAATCAAATATAGTTCAGTGTAATTTTCAGATAGGTAAGATACTATATTGCAGACCAATGTCATGCAGACTTCTTTGAAAATTTCTATCAGATCAGTTTGTGTCTGGTCTGGTTTTTTTAATCAAGTTGTACGTGCCTATGTCTTCCATTAGAAAAAATTACTTAGAACTGCTGACTGCAGTATAGTTTTCATGCAAATTCTGGTGATGATGTTTTACCTTCCAGGGCTGTAAATTTTCCACAGACCTGCAAAATTACTGCACTAAAAATGAGTATTTTTCATAAATCATTTCTCATGCATATGTGTTACACATAAATACAAAAGCTAAGAGCTAATCAGTGATTTTGGAAGTTGCATTTTTTGGGAAGCCTTACCCAAAAGAAAAATTTTGAGCACTTTCTGGAACTTGCCTCAAATAGGCATCTACTTGTCACCTTTTCCTGTCTCGACCTATCCAGAAATGCATTTAAGGTGCACGTGTTGTAATAGTGATAACGATACCAGCTTGTTTGTGACCTCAGACAACTGATAAGCGTACTTAGTTTTCCTTAGCTGTAATTTGGGTGATAATATTTACACGCCTCAGGAAAATAAGTAGGGCATGACTAGACAGTGTAAAATCTGTAGAAGTGCAGAGTGTGAAAACCAGTTAGTGGGAGAGGTATGAATAAAATCTGGGAGTTCCTTATTTCTAATTCTTGTACGGTCCACTAGCGCTGGCTGCCACGCAGAGAAATGAGAATACACTGTGGATTGTTTAGGTTTGATTTAACATGATTCACTAAGGAATTTTCAACAGCCTAAAATTNCCAGAAATGGAAATAAATTTTAAAAATACCATGTGTATCTTAACAGATTTTGAGGTGGTTTTGTGAGGTGAACATAGGGAAAGAAAGTTAACTTCTGAATCCAAAAATCAGAAGGGAAGATTTTCCCTGGTAATGATAATAAAGTTGTCATGTAATTATATTTTTAATGCTGTGAAACTTCAGTTCTGATATCATGTGGAGAAGAATAAAAGAAACTAACTAACTAAACTGGAAAGAAGATTTACCAGTGCAAGTTTGGCACTCCTCTCAAATGCACTGTATTTAAAGATGTGTTTCTCTTCCACCAACTTTTTTCTGTTTCATTTTTATTCCTGTCAGCCTGAGTACATGTTTGCCTCAGTCAATTTGAACCATTTCATTTGTTGTTTAGACGGTTGCTAGACTTACATTTTTTGAGCATTATCATCAGAAGAAGCCAGGCTACCAACTTATTTCTTATTCTGTAATCTTGAAGGTGATGTAAATCTCTATTTTCCTGTGTTGGGGTTGGTTTTCTGAATTATTTTCTTTGTCACATTCATTAGTCAGCTGCAGAATAATGATAGGAGGAAAATATATTTATACAGAGGGTAGGTATTTGCTGTGAATGAAATACATAAATATAATTTGTCTGTTTTGAGGGTCAAAACTGTAAATCTGATTGATCTTCTTTCTTTATTCTCCCACCCCTAGCTGTTCTCATTCATTAATGTAAAGAATTCTGATTTATGAATTCCTCATCATAATGGAAAATACAATTAGCTCTCTTGGAAAGCACAAGATATTTATTTTGTTCTTGTTTCAATAATACAAAACTAACAAAGCTTAAAATAAATAGGCAAAAAGCATAACATTCTCAAGTTCAGGGGCAAAATCATGTTTAAAAAAAGGAATAATCTCTTAGACCAAATTTTGTTTTGGCCAGGTATAAATATGTTTACCCTACTTTAACTTGTGAAGATGCATGACCTCAGTGGAATAATGTAGTTGTGTGAAGACTACTAATTTTTTAGTGAGTCTGCCCTGGGGTCTTGAACCTGCAATTTTCTCTGTGTTAATAGATTCCTTCATCCATGTGGAACATCTTACTTTGCTTTCCTCAACCTGCTCCAAATTCAGAAGGATTATTTCTACAGAGAATAGTTTCCACTGTGAAAGCACTTTTAAACTACAAAATTTTTCAGAGCAACAGTTGGGGCACTGTTTTGATGACACAGAGTGTGTCTCATTTGTCGTAGAAAACTGTCAGATTCTGCTCACTAATCAAAGAGTGCTTAATGGTATTTATAAATGTGGGATCATACACCGATTTTCGTCTGCTCTTGTTTCTGTTGGCTTCATAAATGCTAAATTGGTGTTCTGAACTGTTGTTTCACTTGGACTTTACCTGTTGACAGATTTCCTCTGTACTGATTGCTAAGGCACTAAGTGTGCTTGTTTAACTTGATTATTGCCAGTATCTCTCACGACCACTTTGTTGTTACTATCCTGTTTTCCTAAAAAGCTCCATACAAATCCAGTTTTGTAACAAAAAATTAGGATTGATATTGACTGTACTGTGCTTTCCCAGACTTCTGGTACTTTAAGGTCTAGGTAGATAACTTAATCAAGTTTATCTACCTATGGGAGGCCACTACAGGTGTCAGACAAAGATCTGAGTTATTTTTGGAACTGCACTTGTGGATGGTCACAGTACTTACTTTTACTGACACTCGTACTGTTCATAAGATTCAGGTACGCGGTAGAACAGAAAAGTCGAGCTTCATCTTACTCAACTTGAGCCACTGAAAATTTAGGTATCTAGTCATCTAGTTACTCTTTGTAGTTAATGGATACATCTAAATGCTTCCAGAGGGCAATTCATTCAGCCTTAGACAGGCTTTCAGTATGGGATTAGTCAGCTTTTTGGAGGTGCCTATCTTATGCTACTGATTACAGAGGAAGGTCAGAAAATTATCTTTGACTACACATCTACATTTTAAATAGCTTAAGGTAGATGACATGAGCTCCACCCCAATCACTTTCAAAGGGAAGGTCTTCATGGAGCATGCGCTGGCTTTGATAGAGCACCTAATTAACCATCTTTTGTACCATTCATTTCAGAAATTAAAAAGGCAATAGTGAATCGAGAGGTGAATTACAGGATAATATATGATTAAGGGAGAACCATCCTAACAGCATGGATGTTTTCCCTACCCCTGCCACAAAATTCCTACGTGATGTTGGGCAAGTCACATAAACCGCAGTTTACAAAAGTGGTTATTCACCGCATGTTCCTCATTTGCTAATTCAGTGTCCTGTAATCTCTTTTGCACAAGGGCAGAGCAAAGGAAGTTTAAGGATGTCCTGTTTTGGACATCTCTATATATATCGACTCAGTTAGCCAGAGTGGGAACTTAAACGAGTGGAGAGCTTTGACCTAAATCTTTTTGAGCTTTTATTTGTAAAAGGGATTTTTCTCCCTACAAGAGTATGTGGAGATAAAATCAGTATCGTGACAGCTTGTGAAGCAATTGAGTATCTGGTGATAAAAGACATAAAGCAAAATATATTAAAATATGTCTTCTATAAAGGATGGTACTGTACATAGGAAAGAAAATATAAAATGAACACATGCTGAACAAACATAAATAATAAGAGCTAGATTTATGAAGGAGACTGGTACCCAAGACAAGCTTTAAGAACTTCTTATGTTTATAAAATTATGATTAAATCCTGAGGTAGTAACATTTTGACTGGCAGCACTCCCCAGCCACCTATACTCCCATCATGTCTTCCACCGGTCCTGAAAACCCTGCAGTTATGTGCCTCCCTCGCACCCTACCAAAGTTAAAAAAAAAGACAACCTTTTATGTTTTTGACCATGAGGTCTCATCTAATAGCCTTTTTCAGCGCATATGCAACAACACACAAAGTGCAGCCAAGGCACCCTGGTAACCAGAACACCCCTGTGAGATGCCCACCCTGGCATCCTCAACATGTATTTGTCAGGAAAGTCCTGTTGGTATTCTAGACTGAAATTTTCTCAGTATTTCCTGTGGAAGCTGTTTCATTTTGTGCTGGCTTGTGTGAGTTATAGTAGCCCGGAGAAAGACAAGGATTCGTGTTGAAGGCTTCAGTGGGAGAAGGGGATCAGGCTTTTGGTTGCTGTTCTAATTAATATTGTATTTTTTCTGTGCAGTGAACATCTGAATGTAGTCTACATAAGTCCTGCCCTTTTGTTCATGTTTCTGACTGCTTTAGGTCAGTTCCTGCTGAACTTGCTGGTGTCAGCAAATCCAGTTGTTAGGAGTTGAACTCTTCCGTGCCACTTTTTGTGGAAGTTTAGGTGTCCAAGAGGGAATTACGAATTTCAGCAATGGGGAGGACACCTGAAAGTTGTAACACTCAGTGTCCACAATGCCTCAGTACCTTCTGTGGCTCTGGCAAAACTGATTATTGTCTCTTGTATGCATTCAAGTGAGGCAGGTGTCCGATGTAAGGGAGAGAGTGCACCCTGCTAGGGATATGCTGAATCAAATTAATTTTCATTGAGCTGAGTACCATGGAAAACTTTAACACCAATGCTTAAAATTTTTGAATTCTTGACTGCAACTTAAGCATATTTCTTTCTGCTAAAGTGTTTGTGCATGGTAGGCATATATTCAGTATATAAATGCATATATGACAGTTTGTGTTGTATGTGATCAAGTAATGCATATGTGTAGCACATAAGATATACTGTCACATATCTTATTATAGATCTAATCTTTATCATCTACATCTAATAAAATATATTACAAACTCCAAATCATCCTATATATAAACAATATGTGCAGAAATAGCCACTTCTGTAGATTGTATTCATATGCATCTACATATTACAAAACTGGGTGCGTACAAAGGTTCTTTAAAAGTCAGAAGTAACAAACAAAATGTGAACATGCCACGGAAGAATGCTAAATATGTATATTTCTCCAAACATCACAGAGTTGTTTGCATGGCAGAAGGAAGAATGTCTTCATTCAGCTGTCACCGCGGTATCCATTCAGCTTATGACGTGCCTTGTTAGAAGTAAACTGCCTTTTTATCCTCCTTGAGCTATGAAGTCATCTGAATTGCTCATATGTTGAAAGGATCCCCACCTGCAGAGACATTTGGATATTTGAAATAAAGAAACATTGGATTAATTTGAATGTTGACTCAGTCTGCCTTTCTGTGAACTAAAGACAACAAATAGCTTGCACTGTCTTTCTGGTGTCACAGCCTTCTTGGGATAATCACTATCCTGCTATAGATGCGTCTCACAAAACTAGCCCTATTATTTCTTGGGCTTGCCTTGGTCTTTGGCCGCAGACACCTGGCCTCTTTTGGCTTCAGCTGCGCTCACTGCTGGATTTTGGCCCACACCTGTTCTCAATGTTCAACACAGATCCTTTGCCAGGGGTTACCATCTTTTCATCTGCATCAAATTTTTTAACGATTTCTTCCTAAAACTCTTCAATCACATTCAGGTGGGTTATCTTAGATGGTTTAACAAGGCCTTTATCTTTATGGTCTAATTCATCATGACTCATGTGGTTTGGAGAACAGGCAGACAAGCAGCTCAGCTCCAGGGGAGGGGTTGTGATGGACAACTGACATGGCTATGAGCCTCTTCAGGTGGCCACAGCTGGAAACTCGTTATATGTACTCATTATCTCTTTTCTAGAACAGTTTTTGGGCTTAAGTCATGATTGTACAAATATTTTAGGATTCATATGGCTTTTTATCTGAATCATGTAATGTCTTTCCTCTGCAGTCAGCTTCCTTCATTTTCTCACAGCTAAAAATTATGTGTTTGCTACTGGACACTATTCTCTGTATTTCTCTCTTGCCTACACTTTCTTCTTTACATTAATCCAGTGAATTTCTCATTACTCTTGATCTTTATTATTCAGCATTAACCTTGCTTCCAGACAGCAATTCCTCCCTTTTTACCTTCCCTGTCTCTATTGCTCAGCTGGCTAGAACTAGTTTTGCAAGCTCCTGTGCCCTCTTTAGCATATCCATTGCTAGGGCAGAACACAGTTGGTAAGGTTAACAATTTATTTCATTTGTTCAGTAGCTTCTTCAGAGAGCATGTGATGATATTTCAGAGACCCTATCAGCCTGACTGACTACATATTGAAGCATTCATTGATAAGTAATTTTAGAAAATTACTTGAAAGCATATGCTGCACAAATCTCTCAGATTGTCAATGGACACTAAAAAGCTTCAGGTTTCTTTTTATAAAATTTATGTCTACTCTTCTTGTTAGCATAATTATGTGTGTAGTACTCAATGTAGCTCTTTAGGGTGAAGATTTACATAAGAGTCCACTTCATCATCTCATCTTTTTTTCCTTCTGCTCTTCAAATATTTTAAGTAATGGAACACATTTGCCACTGAATTATCTTTCAGAAAGTTTAAGGGAGAAATCTAGAAAAAAAGAAAAGATTGTAAATGAGGTCCTGATAGAACCCTTTTTGAGGTGACATCTTCAATACAATTTAGTGAAGGCAAATGAAAAGGGGAAAATCATGCAGTATAATTTCAAAGTGAGGTGGTTCAATCTCTGACAAATTTATTGCAATAAACAGAGAAAAAAATTAAGGCCCATCCTGCCTTTCTCACTCCTGGCAAACTGTGAAGAGATACTCAAACTAGGTTTTATAACATACAAAAAAAGCTATTCTGAAAGATCATTAGATGTCAAAAAGTTAAGAAAGGATGATGTTTGATGAGATAGCTGAACAGATCTAAAGTCTTGCTGTTGCACAAAGGGCAGTCCTAAGCCCTTTTTCCAGGCTTTTGACCACACTCTGCTGTTTCTTTTGCACTGGTACTATTCTCACCTGACACCATAGAAGCCAGGGAGCACTACTGAAAAAAAATAGATTTTTTCCTTTTTTTTTTTCATTNCTTGCTGCCAGTTTAACAAGTTGGAAATCCTTTGGTTAAACTAGCAGAGCTGGTGCAAGCAAGGAGATGGGAATGTCAGGTAAACGTCAGATTGCCTAAACTACTTAATGAAATCTTCAATCATACAGTTTTGAACCTGTAAGACTAATTTAGCAGTAAAAATAGTATTTAAGATAATCACTTTCCTAAGATAGTGAACTTGTAAATAATTTTCTACATTTTGAAGATTGATCTGGTGAGTGTTGGGGTGTTTAAAAACCAGAAGATATATACTGATTCCTAGAATGTTCTTTTTCAGAATCACAAAGTACAGTGCCCAAACTCTGAAATTCACCACAGACTGCTGCTAGAGCAGCTACAGAGGTAGTTCCAGTTGGTAGCCATTAGGAAAAGATTGTAAGGAAAAGAAAAGATGCTTTGCTGAGCCCTGGGGCTTGGGGAATTGGTGAAAAGAAAGCAAATCCATCTGGACTTTCTTTCCTTTCATTGTGAATGAGGTTAGCATCTGCCTAACACGATGCCACCAGGAGTAGAGAAGAGGTACGCTGAACTGTTTGAGCCATGCACTGTGTATAAGGGTAACCTTACACCACTGTGTATAAGAAGGTAACCATCCCAGCCTCCTTTGGCCATGGGAGTATTAGAAAGGTGGCACAAAATCTTATTATTTCCTTGTCTTTATCTTGTTGCTTTATTTAAAGTACCTCATTATCACTGGTCTCTGTACAGTGTGCTTTGTTCATGCTTTGGCAGTCCAGACCCAACCTCAGAATGCTTTGTGTTTATTTCTGCACTGCGCAAGATGTCAACAAACCCAGAGGAGGGAAACTGTATACGTTTACCTTTCAACAAAAGCTGAACTGAATTTCATGGAACAACAACAATAAAAATCGTGCTTTCAACCCTTGGAATTCCCCTTGCTTCTTTGATCTCAAAAGCTCATAAACAGCCAGGGTGCTTCTAAAAGGCAGTTGTAAAACTTCTAATGGGAGAACTTAGATAAACCAAATTTCTGCTAGCTGTAACAGCAGCTGTGACTTTGTCACTTAGAATCTTATGTTCTAAATGAGTTATAAGTGATTCTGCTTCCTCTGTATTATTGAAGGTGGTGGAAATTTAGAAACATTCTGTACATTATTAATAAGGACCCCCACAAAGCTTGTGTAGTTTAACCAGTGCTAAAATATGCATAGGCACTTAAATAGACACGGGAACAATATAGAGAGCTGTGTTTTTGCAATGTAGCAAAATTTCTGTGATAGATAAAAATACCAGTAGGATCTTCATTTGTCAACTAGTGAGAGCTATCCACTGCCCAAAATCAAGATGTAGCATCTGTTATATTGATATTCCTAAACTTTGCATGTTGCTTACAGATTACAGAGTAATTTGAAAATGCCCATCTTCCCATTCCCCCCAACATGGTCTAAAGAATTATTACCACTGAGTATATCAGTGTTTGGTTTGGCTCTGGAGTTTTTCCTGGACCTTCCATTCCTGTATCACAGCTGCTTCCTCAGTTGCAATATACACATCAAAGTATGTTTCCTCAGTAAAGCAAGTTGTTAATGTTATTGTTGCTCTTCTTGGAAAATATTTTGTTGGATAACTATCTCTCCTCTGTTTTCAAACCTCCACTGTATCAGGCCACCACAAATACAGACTTGATATGATGAACTTGTTACCTGTCATGGCGTTTTGTGTACACAGCACGCTTGCTGATGTTACTCACTGCAATTCCAAACATTTTTTTTTACACTAATATCCACTTACCAACCTTGTGACTTTGCATATACAATGGCAAAATGATGATTTGTCTGACAGGAAGGCAGATTTAAAGCATAGGTGTAATTTATAGAGAATGTGTACCCTTAGGGGGAGAGGAATAATTTCAGAGGTAAGACAGGAGAAAAGGGCAGGGGCAGTCTTCATCTGAATAGAGACTCCATCCTTAGAACTTGCATGTAGGTTAAGTGATTGGGAGCGTAAACATGGTACAGGGCAGAGCTAATAAGCAAAGGGGAGGACTTAGTAGCCCTTTGGTCACCTTTGCTGAAAATCGGCACTTGAACTTTGCAAATGAGATTTTGCAAAACAGTGTCAGCCACTGGAGCAATGACAGAGGGTTGTGTCATGATTAAATGGGGGGGTAGGAGGGTGTTCAGGATAATCCATCATAATTGTCAATCTTATCTAGTGTGCAAGGTGTGTAATTCTGTAATTCCTTTCACAGTGTTTTGGTTTTTTTTTTTTTTTAGTGTAACATTCTGAGTTAGTGCATTTCTTGGCTTATTTTCTACTTAGTATAAACTCTGATATCTGTCTACTTCTCAGATGATAGAATTTTTACTGTCAGTCCTTGTTGGTTCTTCTTATTTGCAGCTTTTATTCTTTTATACCTATTTTAAGTAGTGTCAGGGCTTTTTCCCCCTTTTTATTTTTCTTAAATATTGGTCCCTGAACAGGCACCCGTGTCCAAGAAGTACAGTTATTAGAATGAAGCACACGATTTCCCATGGGATTTTTTACAGAAGTCTGACATTTCAAGTCAGCAAGAACTCTGGTGTGAATGACTTACTTGCAATAAAATAATTATCTTACAAAACTCTTTCTCTTTTTTTTTTCACCTTTCACGTTATTTATTCTGTGACAGAATAGCACTGTCCCATCCCAATTCAAAATTATTTAACTGAAATTTGTCATAGAGCACTAATATACTGCAAAATGATTGCATGAACAGAAATTTTCACCACAGATCATTGCTGAATTATAATTTATGCAATTTTGTACAGTAGCTGACTGAGGTGATGGCATTCCTCTGCAGAAAGGATTAAGGAACTAGTTATAGTTTTAAGTGCACAAATGATAATTGATATAGGACATAATTTTCAACAGATGTTACTAATTAAAATGTTTCATAAAGGCTTCATGACAGTATGGGAAGCTTGCTGAGTTAAAAATTTATGCATTTTTAAAAGAATTACAAAATTAACATAAATTTACACTAGAAGAAATGTGTTGTGCATAGCTAGTTAAAATGGCCTTTGTTTAATTTTTTTCTTGTTTCGAATATCTGAAATATTTCAGTTAGAACATCCAAACTACTGTGTATTTGTGTATGTTTGAAAAATGTTGCATGAATATTGAGATGCCTAATTTTTCTTCTATTTTTTAATAAATGCCTATGTACATTTCTGTAAAGGAGGAAGCTTTATCATAGAGCAACATTAAATGGATACAGAAACAGATGGTAGAGAGAAATCGAAGTTATTTCTTTTGAAAGAATTATTTTGTTTCCACAAGTTCTATGGTGCTCTTTACAAGTCTTCCTGCAGTATTGGGATTCCTCTGATTATCTATATTGAAAGGGTTTTTTATTATTATTATTATTATAGTTATTATTATAGTTAAGTACAAGACCTGCCTTGCCATGATACTTTTTAACTAGACATTGACCTGGCTTCTGTGTGATGCAGAAGGGAAAAGGACCAAGTTTCTGATACATCGTGTATGGAATTTCTACCTCCTACATGATATGGACATTAACTGTGCCTCCATTAATACTGCTTTTTAGGGAGAGGGGAATGGGAATGCAGTTAGTTAATAGGCTGTTTTGAATCCTTAAGGCTTTGGAGTAATTCCAGCTTCATTGGGTGGTGAGAGAGCAGATACTTCCTCATTGCTGCCCTTAGGAAACTCAGAAGCATGTAATCTACTTAGGCAGGAGGCATACTGAGTATAAGATTTGGCCTTTATTGCTCTCTGAATAACTTTACAGAAGGTGACAGAAAGTTGAGAAAAAAGGTGGATTAAATGTGGATAGTCTGAATAAACTTAGTGTGAACTTTGAATATGATCCATTTGTGCCTGAAAGGTTGAAATACTTCTGACCTCAGCTTTCATATGGGCTGTGCATTCTTTATAGCTTTAATGTTTAAACTCACTGTCAAAAATCTGTTTGGATCAAATTAAGTTAGAGTTTCTTCCAAGCAAGGGCTGCAACACATGGCACCAATGCTTTACTTTTTTGGTAAATTTCACAGGTAAAAATCCCACAGACACAAAATATATTTTGATTTTTTCTTTCAGAATAATATTCCTTTGTCTCATATATGCTTTTATTTTTATATGCGTACACACACATATGGTAACATGCTGAGATTTAACATGCTAAGATTTTGAAAAATGAATAAGAAAAGTAATATTATATTATCATTTCTAAATGGAATGTGGCAACTGGTAAACTACTTAACCCTTATAAACCCTGACATGTAAATATCATTCGTATCAGAAGGTCTCAAATGACATGAAGCATGTGTCCTATGCTACAAATGCAGGTTGCTTGTCTGAAGCAGGTATTCCTGTAATATTTGCCTCTCCTTATTTCCAGCAAGTAAGTATAATTAAAAGCCAACAGATTTCTTTGATATGTCATTATGGTTCAGATCTGAGACGCAGAGGTAACAAGGTTATTAGCATATGTTCTCTGGGCCTTTGCACATGAAGGAAACATCTATGGATGCAGAACAAAGAGAAGGCCATGGCACAAATACATACTTGCCAAAATCAGATTTGCAGGCAGAGCAGATTTGCGTGCCCCAGCAGCACGTTTTAAGACCATCCCTTGAAAACAACGGATTATTAAATGCTTTTGTGGCAGATTCTTCTTTTTCCCAGGATGGTTTATGCCATTGTGTCGCATCGCCTTCAAAAGAGAGCAAGTGGCTGAGCAACTGAACATGGTTGGCTGGGAAATTGTTCCCCACTGCAGTGTGGTAGGTAGCAGATGAAGCACGGAAGGTCTTGGTGAGAAGCTGGGGCTTGGCAGCTTCATAAAAGAAGAGCCTGCTGAAGGGTGCAGGGAGCACAGACCTTACCTGGGTCTGCCTGAAAATTTCATGTTTCTTGGTGGATTCCAAGAAAGCACTGAGATGGCGGAACCTGGAGCTCTAGGCAAGGACTTCACTGCAAGGATGCAGTAGGCTGCAGGAGTGTTGTCTCTTAAAGTCTTTTTTCATCCTGTCTGTCACTTAGCCACTTTTGGATTCTCCATTGAAGAAGTGAATTGTTCTGGGTGGTATATTGACATAACATAGGGCTTTGTTTCGTAGAAGTTTAGAAGTCTAGCTCTGGGGGGGTCAAGCCAACAGCATACCAACCTGAGAGCTCTAGTTAGCTGAGGACCCCATCACAGCAGCCAGTCTACCATAAACCACAATTATCATCTGATTTGCTGCAGATTAAACTGTATCTTCAAATGCACTGTTAAGAGGGTTTCTGCTGTCAATAGGAGGCTGTTTATAAATTATTGTTCAATTGGGTTTTTTGCATTGCAAATGACAGTTGTGTTGTGTGGCTTTCTGGGTCGTCTGTATGCTGAAATGCAAGCAAAGCATCAAAAAGAAAAAAAAAATAGGTGAAGAGAAGAAAAGGTCTCAAAAATACAAAATTTCATTCATTTCCTACACTAAAATGGACTACATTAGTTATATCATCTGCTAGCATAATACTAGAAACAATCCTTCTCAAATAAAGGAGAGTTAATTACAGATTATGTGCCACTTGCAGATGCAATGATGAAAGAAAAAAGCTGACATTATTACACTAAGAAGTACAAAAATATTCCAATCTACAAACTAACAGATACAACTTCATGACATCTGATTAACAGTAATTTAATTCATACATAATAAATAAAAGCTCTTACACCTCTGAAGATTAAGATTATAAAACATGTTTTCCACAATAAATTGTTGAAAAAACGACTATTTCACACAAATGCTTTCCAGCATAAACTCTTTGATGTCCAACTTATAAAATATTAAGTTGTATACATTTTCAAGCAAAGGATTAATGTATTTCTCTGTGTGCCATTTATTTTTAACTGCAGATTTTTTTATTCTGTATAAATTATTTCAATCACTAGGAGGAGACGATAACATTTTTGATCGTGAACATATTCTCAAGTTTCTAATCGCTTTCCAAACTCAAAAGCTATCACGAACATGTTGACTTAAAATTGGCTCAATTGGTCATTCTGACTTAAAATCTGTAAAGCATTAAACAATAGTGCAAGCAAGGAGTTCACAGAAATATCTTGGCTGTGAACTTTTCTAGCCATTATCTAGGTATTTTTGAGTTAACTCAGTTTGATTAGTTCTTTGAGGGCAGTACGTCAAGAAATATGGGAATGTTGAGAAAGGAGTTACACTTTATTTTTCTGTGAAAGTCTACAAAGAATTTATTACAGTGAAGGGAGAGAAGAGTTTTCTCTGTGGTTTTTTTCTTCAACAGAGACAAAATATTCTTTTAATGTCAATGATATGTCAGAAACACTGTATTAATCTGCAAACAATATGATATGTAATTGATCTAGTCCAACAGGCTGTTTGCTGAAATTGGTAGGGAAAAATGAGCATCTTGTAGACACGGAGATGAAATTCTAAAAAGTAGGGGGATCCCTTTATTCGGTGGTCATGATTGGTTGTAAAACTATATGTTGCATATTTAGGAAGAATGTTAAAATTTTCAGGAAGGCAGAGAATTAAGTGTTTGATATGTATGTTTTTGTGCCAGACATCCCTTAAAGCTAGTTAATATCAAAAGTGCCGCTTCCAGCATTTAACCTCTCTCATATTTTGACTTTGTGCAACCTAAGTGCATGTTTTTGTTTTGTCTATATGTTGCTGGAATGTATTACCTTTATTCCCCTAGGCCTGAATAAGAAATTAATGAAGTGTATATCTAACATGCAACAGTCAGCTTGTGCTGACACAGTCAAGACTTTGTGTGAGGTCCATAACATGATTAGAATGTTTTTTTGGGTCACCATGAAGAGAAGCAAAAAGTAGAAAGCATGAAACTAACAATGACAACAGACAAGCAAAAAGAGATTGGACATACACTTCTGACCATTCTTAAGATTAAATTCTCATCTGTTCCTGAGCAAGAAGTGACTTTGCAAAGAAAGGCAGACCTGCATGTTCTTGTTAGCATCAAGGATTGAAAATCACAGATGGATAGATAGAACATTTCAGTGATCAATTCAAAGAAACACAATTCAAGCCAGAAATGAAAGCTTTAAAGCCCATTTACAGGAACAGCAATAAACATTTGAGAAAAAAAAAAGGAGTTGCCTAGCTAGTTTGAAGAAGTCACTACTGAAAGTCTTTTTCAAGAAAGCCAGACATTTAAACCGGAACAACACCTTAGCTGTTACAGACTCATTAATTGACAGGTTATTAAAAATGAGGGTTCTTTTGCTTTTTTTACAAAACTGCAGGATTTCAAGGACGAGGAATTAGTAGATGTAAGAAGCTTGCCTCTCCATTAAAATGACTGTGTAAAAGCAGATCTTTATTGCTAAATACTGTTATTTTTAGCATTACATCTGAGGAAAAAAAAAATCACTGTGAATAACTGGCATTTATTCAAGACAAGGAGTTACAAACTGCATTACATCTTCCTCACTATTGAAATGACTTAATGGATATCCTTATAAACTATAGTAATAAATTGAATAGTGGAGTAGTAAGCATCTAAACTAAGCTATGAAATCATAATATGTAGGTCCCATGTTCAGTTGTCTTTATTAAATCTACTGCTGCCTGAACCATTCTTCTTACATTTCTTTCAGAATCTGATTGGATTCTCTCACTTGTATTTAGCTACCTAAAAATGAGCTATTTAGTTGAAAGTGGCCACATAGGTCTCTTGTGGGTAATGACAGAGAGAAATAGCTTCATTTGAGGATTTGTCCCACTGATCATAGATGGTTAAGGCTGTGGTGACTTTCTTCTTCGAGGGCCACTCTCCTCCCATAAGAAGGAGGAACGATGATGGTGAATTTATATTGAAACCTTGACTTCCAGATGCCTAAATGAGATGAATTGCACTTTGTATATGCATAATCTGCTCTCCCCTTTCCATGAGGAAAGCACAGCTTAAAGAAAGATGTTATTAGTATTAACGTCTTCTTGCAGTCTGAAAGCAAGTCTTTAATAATTATTATGCTGTGACTGACTGAAGCTTCATTTTTGTTTGGCACTACCTGAATTAACTATGATTAAAGAATTATACAGTAAATTTTACTTAAAAGGTCCATAGTAGGCCACACCAGTTTACCATTTTTTAGTGGCAGATAATAAAGAACACTTTTGAATTTTTAGAAGATACTAGAATTCCATGGCAATGTAAGAGTATAAATGACTTGCTAATTATTATTGATTAAAATGAAAGATCAAAAATTTAGTGAGGCTACTGAATAAAAATGAAGATAATATATGTTGTGGTATACATATGGAAAAAATAATGGAAGAGTTTGCACTTTACAGTTCTGTTTTGATCCAAGTATTACAGCGATGTTCAGAATTCCTTTTTTTTTCTTCTCTCCTTTTCTGTAAAAGATGACAATATAATAACAAGGTGTATGTTACATATATTATACATATATATATTTATAAGAATATATTTTCCTGTGCAAGCTACTTGAGTTCTTTTTGTACCTGCCTGTGCATACATCATCCATTTGTGCAGTGCTACTACTAGTTACAGACTTCAGTATGTTATATATGCTATAGACAAAGTAAAGAAGAGTCTTTCCCAAAAAATCTCAAAGTTAAGTCTGGATAGACAGGTGCATCATAACTGAAAAAATAACAGGGGGTTATAAACAGCTANTGATCCAAGTATTACAGCGATGTTCAGAATTCCTTTTTTTTTCTTCTCTCCTTTTCTGTAAAAGATGACAATATAATAACAAGGTGTATGTTACATATATTATACATATATATATTTATAAGAATATATTTTCCTGTGCAAGCTACTTGAGTTCTTTTTGTACCTGCCTGTGCATACATCATCCATTTGTGCAGTGCTACTACTAGTTACAGACTTCAGTATGTTATATATGCTATAGACAAAGTAAAGAAGAGTCTTTCCCAAAAAATCTCAAAGTTAAGTCTGGATAGACAGGTGCATCATAACTGAAAAAATAACAGGGGGTTATAAACAGCTAAAAAATGATTGAAAACAGTAATTTAAAAATGTTCTTTTATACCGGTATTGTTTGCAGAGATCCCGTAGAGTTTGCTTTACAATAAATAATGTATTCCATTAGGAGCTTGTTTAACTCCTGATAAAGTCTGTGGGAAGTCCATGTAAAAAATGGGTGTAGCACAAGTATTATCAGTACACTAATACTATGGAGTATCTAGGGGGTTTCAAATTTATCTGAAGATTTACTAATATCACAGAGGGTAACTGTCTTCATAGGAAAGTTTTAAAGGAGCCAGGAGGAAAAGAGACAGTAAGCTTTTGCTTAACTCACATAATCTGTTACCCACTGAAAATACTGACTAGGAGAAAATCTGGCAATCAACCAAAAACAAGAATGAGAAAAAAGATAGGAAGAGTTTCAAAGAGCAAAAAAATTGCAAAAGACTCTCAGAAGAATGTTAAAAAACTGAGGTAACACTCATTCCCTGAATTGCATTTATTGGCTACAAAAAAACAACAGGAAAGACACACTGCATTTACTGCCTCAGAGTCTCAATCTGGCATTTCTTATATTTTCATACCTTTTTTTTTTATAAATTGAAATTCAATGACTGGTAATACACTTTTATTTCTAAGTCAGTTATTTAGGTATCAGTAGTGAACATGGTTTGAGACACTGTATTTTTGATAATTCATTTTGCATAACTCAGTAGTTTATCAGGTTTTTTTTCTTTTTATAACTGTAGTGTAAAACAAATACTGAGTTATTTGACAGTCACAGCTGACTTATGTTGCAATTGTCTATTTATGTAAGTTTCATTTAACTACCAATATGTCAACAGACAAAAATATTTCTATAGCAGTCTGTATTCTGTAAACCTAAAAACACAGATACTGACTTTATAGCATATGACATACTTAACAGTAATGCCACTTAATCTGATGTCACCTTTCATCCCCTTCCCTCCATTTAAACTTGAATATTTCTGGGAGTTTGTGTCATTTTGTGTGACATATGCTTTTCTATTTTGAGAAGTAGTCTATGAAAATATTATTAATCTTCTAAACACCGGTTTTAAAAAATAATTACTGTAAAATGTTGGTGTGTAAGAGGGAGATATTAAAGTGGGAAAATGATGTCATCACTCAGAATAACCTACCGAAACACAAATTTTACAGAGGAATGTTCCAATACCTGGAGCAATGTAGCTGGACTGAGCTCTCCTGTGCGATGATATTCATCACTTTTGTAGGTTTTATTAATATTCCTTTGCAGTCTCCTGTCTTTTGTAGATTATTGCCTCCTGGTTAAAGTGGCATCTAGAGTTGAATCATTCATAGTTCAATTTGTTGGATTGTAGTTTGTCTCTCGTGTTGCATAGTAATTAAGAAAAAGAAGTTGGATTGCTTTGATAATCATATGGTATAACCCTAATTAAGCCAAGAAAAACTCCATTCCTACTACATGTCCAAAGACCAGAAAAGTACTGCAAATAAGTAGTCCCAGATAGAAACAAATGTGGTATTGAGCCCTTAGAATATAGTCTGAATTTTCATTTTCAAGCTTTCTCTGTCAGACTGGGTTAAATCTCATTCACTCAAATCAACTGGAAGTGACATCAGAAAATCCAAAAAAATGCATTTTTCCTCAGCGAATGTATTGGTTTATCATTTTAGGCGAGAGGCCAAATTACCAGGTCTGGACAAGCAGCAAATTATGCATGTGGAGGCTCGAGGACAGGAATATCCTGGACAGGTTCCACAAGGCCACTCTGCCAGCGTAGACCCATGGCAGTCCCGGGCTGCTGAGATGGGTACAGACTTAAGAATTAACTGTAAAGTGAACTACATTTGGTCATCTGAATTGCTCTGTAGGCTCCACTGATTGTATTGATTACACAGATACAGTAGCCATAATGGGATCTTAGACAGCTGAAGTTAGGTATCTCAATGTATGAGGAGGTACCAGCTGCTAATGACAGCTTTATACCACATTTGTCGGTATTCATAAATAAATAAAAACAATTTTAAAACTTTTTTACATTTTCTGGCATTTCTGTATCATTACAAAGGTTATAAAATATGGACCTAAATCTGTATTCTCTCACAGTTGGTATTCTCTCACAATTCACAGCAATTCAGGCTATTTAGTACTTCAGGAAAAGCAACAAAATTCTTGAGACTTGTTATTGAAAAGTCACAGTGGAAAACAATGGTGTTTATGTGCGTGTGGGTGCAGGTGTGGCGAAAGAGCTACAGATTTATCCTATCATCAAGTTCTTTTAACTTAGCTGGTGTTCAATCATCTTTTCTCAGTCCAGCTCTGTTCAGTGTTTGCACAGTGTTTGGAGGCATGGTTCTTCCCTTCAGAAGCTTCGGTGTTATTAAGAGCTTACAAAAGTTTGCACAATGTCTGTGTGATGAGAACAGATATGCAGATCTGAAAGTTATGTTATCCTAAGACAGTCTGGAAATGTAATGCAGATTGCCAAACTTTACCCTTATTGTTACTACACACTTATTATGTGTACAAAAACTAAATTTGAAAATGACATTTTGCATGAAATTCACATTCAACTGGACTAGTGATATTAAAGCAGTAGCTGAAATGGGTGTGTTTGTCTATAACTTAATCCAAAGGTATTTCTTCATGTAATTTGAACAAGTATATTGTCTTGTACAATAATACAGGAATTTTTGAATTGGTAGTCATATCAGAATTATAGTTATTATTCATAGAGTCTGTGCCATTGATATGTAATTTATATTCAGTTTCTTGTTTTCCAGGTCTCCCAGCAAGGACATGGCTTCAAATGAAAGAGAGATTGTGGTTTGGGTTTGCCAGGAAGAGAAGATTGTATGTGGCCTGACAAAGCGCACAACTTGTGCAGAAGTGATTCAAGCACTGCTTGAGGAGCATCAGGCAACATTTGGAGAGAAGAAGGTCCTTTTTGGAAAACCCAGTGATTACTGCATTGTAGAAAAATGGAGAGGCTCGGAGCGAGTACTTCCTCCCTTGACAAAGATTCTGAGACTTTGGAAGGCCTGGGGGGAAGAGCAGGCTAATTTGCACTTTGTGTTGGTAAAATCGGATGCTTTCCTCTCATTTCCATTGTGGAAGACAGCTGAAGCTAAAGTAGTACAAAATGTAGAAAAACAGTGGGAGCTCAGTCCAGCAAATTACATGAAGATGTTGCCAATAGACAAACAAAAGAAAATTGTGAGGAAGACCTTCCGGAAACTGGCTAAGCTTAAACAGGACAGTGTTCAGCAAGAGAGAGATAATATGGAGACACTGATTCATCTGATCATTTCTCAAGATCATACCATTCATCAACAAGTCCTTAGAATGAAGGAGCTCGATATGGAAATTGAAAAATGTGAAGCAAAATTCCATCTAGATCGTGTGGCTAATGATGGAGAAAATTACGTGCAGGACTCCTACTTAATGATCAATCCGAGTGAGGCTGAGCAGCAAGGGAGTAGGCCAGATGATCAAAAGGAGGTGCACGACTACTTGAGCAAAAGTGAGGGAATTTTACAGGTTGAAGAGAGACTGAAACATCACAAACAATTAATAGAGAAGCTGTGTGCTGAAATTGAAAGAGAGGTACATGGTATGTGCACAGAAAAAAATGGAGATGATGTTCACACAGAAGGAGCTGCTGATGCTGAAATGGAAAACTCAGATTTGGAAAGTGTAAAATATGAGCTGGAAAAAAGTATGAAAGATGGTCTGAGAATCAACTCGTACCTGAGCTGCATTCAGAAAGAACTTACATACAGGGACTCATTGCTACAAAAGAAGGAAAAAGAATATGAACTTCTTACAGAAGAATTTAATTTACTACATGTTAAAGACAACATTGAAACTAGGCTTCCATCAAAAGAAGAGCCATCCAAGGGCAGTGGCATCTCCAGTAACAGCATTGCTGTTCCTGACTTTGTTCATAGAGTGACAAATCTGGACATAAATGATACAGACTCTGACACTGGAATTAGCTCTACACACAGTCAGGACTCTGAAATAACTTCAGGGGACACGGTACTGTTGTCAACATAGTTGAAAACAGTCATGTGTTTTTAAGTCGTATTTTGGAGGATATTTGTAAGAATTAGTAAACCTTGTTGTCTTGAGAGTTCAGCCCTTCGAGATGTTAAAACTGTGGCACCGCTTTAGCAAAGTAAACACATCTATTTATGTGCTTAATCGTATATTTGTGCTTAAATGCATGGTCAGTCTCATGGGTTACCTGCTAATAGGTGCAAGGTTGTTGGCTTTGCTAAATGAGGACGGACTGTTTAGACATTGTGATATGGATACTCAGTGAAACAAGAATTCTGACTGGCTTGGACCAAAAGTCTGGAGATTTGATATCCCCTGATCTTTGGGTCCATATCTCTAACTTTTTAGGAATGTGAAGTAGAGATTAGACTAAACTAGACAGAGAGCTTGATTTTCTGCTCTGTTACCCTAGCTTTATTCATCTGGAGTTTCCCTGCCAAGAAGCTGCTGTAAAGGAATAAAAGATTGAGCATGTAGTCTGTTAAAAAATTTGTTTTTATGCTACTGTAGGACAAAAAAATGCAATTGCATTTATGCTGTATATTTAAATTTAGTTTTGAGTTACCAGGATGATATTTGCAAAAATGCCTATGTCTCATTTTAAAAATGAACCTGAAGCACACATAAGTTTTTAATTTCCATTCTCTTTCAGCAGCATTTCACTGCTTCTAAGATCCTTAAAACCAATACTTATCTGCTGTTACCCTGTAGTTGCCCCAGTGATGCTTAAATCCACATAGTTTCTGCCAGCGGGCATGTCAGAACTGCCTACATCCTGCTTGTGCGAGACATTTAAATCCCAAGCTCACACCTCACCCCAGGGGCGTTTTCAGCAAGGCTTTCTCCTGCCTATCTCACCAGTTGGATCCAGTGTCTTAGGCCTCCTCAGAATCATGACTACCAAATAAAGTGTAACAGAAAGGACAGGCAGGAACCAGACGTTTTTGGCTTTGGGTAGACACTGTTTCCTAATAGCCAGTTAGTTACCATTTTCAAATAGCAGATGGGTTGTCAAATCCTGTCTCATGCTGCTCTGGAGCAGGGATATGGACCTGTAAATCCTACTTTCTTGGTAAGGATTTTGGAATACAGCTAATGTTGATCCATTTTGTATAGCTAATTAAATATCAGACCCCAGGAAAAAAAAGGACTGCAAAATGTGAGAATTTTGCAAGTGTGTGGTTAAGTCAAATTATTTCACTTAGGATATAGTAGTTGATGTCAAACCTTTCTCCAGCATGTTGCTGTGAATCCAAAGTGAAGGTTTAGAACTGAGGTGTTCTCAGTTACCAAACAGGATTTCTAACTCTGAGCTAGAGACTCTACTAACAGGAAGAACACGAATAATTTCTGTTTTGCCATCTTTGTATTTTGCAGAGCAATCTGTTAAATGCTTTTGATTAAATGAATTGTATGGAGAAATAGTTACAGCATTTCTAAGCAAAGTTTAGCTCCAGCAAAATTAAAACACTTCCTGGAATTGAAAGCCTACAAGGTAAATGGACAGACAGTACCTAGAAAGTATAAATATAAAATACTTTCAGATACACCATTTTCCCTTTCTGTATTTTTCTTTTCTTTAAATGTCTGTCAACCATCTGTTTTCTAAAATGACAAAAGTGCTAGAACTGCTGATAAGCACATATTAGATGTAGGGGGAAAAAAAGCAAAAAAAAAGCGCCTTTTCTAAAAAGGCAATTTTTTGTGGTTTTTTTCTTTTTTAAAGTTTTTTTTTTTTTAATCCTGGATATTATAAATAGTTTCTATTCCAGGAAAGTGTGCTAGTTGCCTTAATATATTTTGTGTCATGTTTTTGTCATACAACGTTATTTGAATGCTTCAATAATAATATGTCATATTTAGACTCATCAGCTCCTGATGGAAACACAAGTATGTACCAAATATATTATCTTATCTTTGTAATAATTTATTAATGCAACGCAGCATCTTTTTAGCTCTGTGGTATCATTTTGACAGGTAGTAAGCTCAGAGCTCTGAATGTTGAGAATAGGGTAAAGTATTCTATGAGTTCTTGTGAATTTAGCTAACAGTTTTAATGAGTCATTTTTTTATATAAATGCTTAGGAGGTAAAGGATTCAAACAGAATAATAATCACAGCTGTGCAGGCTAGTACAGGATCCATGGGTGAACTAATTTCCACTCATATTCTATCAGCCTTATTTCACTCATAGGAACTTGTACTGGTTCTCAGAACTGACCTTTATCCACATCACGTGCTTGATTGTACATCCCCTGCAATGTGTAGATCTTAAACGTATTACTGTGTTTTAGGAAAAATAGGTTGGGAAAGAGTATTTCTTAACAAATAAAATGATATTTTAAAAAAATCCAGTGTTTTGAAGGTTATACTTTGATATGTCAAACAAACATTTCAGAATTTAGATAACGTACAAGATAGTTAAAGACTGTATGCACTCTTTGCTGTTTATCTGCATCTACACTTTTCACATACTTGCTTGACCTGGTTTTAGGATGCTAAACGTATACTTTATGAGCCTTTATGCTCCTTACGTAACCATTCTTCCTTTGTCTCAACTGTCTACAATTTTTTTTTTTTAATTCCGATAAGGACATGCACAATCAAACACTTTGGCCCATTTCCTGTTATTCTCTTAAGCCAGTTCCCTTTCCATCTTCTTATTTTTGTTCTATTTTATAAATATTTCCATGGACTATGTTATAGCTACTGACAAAGAGGAAGATCAAAAGTGCTGCATAAGAGGACTGAAAAATTCTACCCAGGGAGTGGAAATGTGAAATGTCAAAGTGAAATGAGAGGAAATTCAGTCCATTAGACTCATCTGTACAAGGGGGTTTTGATAGAAAGGCAGTTATTTCTTCAGAGTGAGAGGAATATCGTGGTGAGTAGGTGCCAGTCTCACCCTGTAACATGACTGGTTTGGGGTGGGAAAGGTTAGTCCCTGGTATAAATCTAGGCAGAGATCTTAAGTGACTGTCACGTGAGCTAACAGTACTGAAATGAAGGGACTTGCCTCATACAAATTTCTTTGGATCCTACATACTTAAATAGTTTCACACATATATATATATTTATAACCAATATAACTCCAATGATTTCCAGAGAACACAGTATATACCCCAATCTCATGTTTCTGCCTGACTTTATTATGTATTTTTACAAATTTGATGAAAGTATATGAGTCAATTTAATTACCTACTTCAGTTCCTTGATGACTCCTTCAAATATAAAACATAACTGTCATTTTGTTATATATAAATTTACAGTATTTACCATCCATTTATGTTCTTGAAAATTACCATGTAATTACAGAATTATTGCTGCTTTTTTTTTTTTCTTTCCCCCTGTAAAATTAAGTAATCTCTACGAATTTATATCATTTCAAACTTATCGATTATGGATTTTTCTTCAGATTGTGCATTCAAGGATTCTTTTACTGGCTGTCTTATGCTACATACATACATACATATTGCTAACACGTGGTATTTGATTATGTGATACTGACAGCTTGAAATTAACAGAGATGAGAGCTTCAACTTGCAGCTTTAGGCTGCTAAGATTAATAAGTTTTACATTTCTCTACATGCCCAGAATCATCATTTGTTAGTTTCTGCATATTTCTAACTTGGTAAAGACATATATGGATGTAATGTAACAAATCATTATTACAAAATCATATCATTTCTACTTCTGATTACCTGATTGTGTTCATCATTTTGAACCAAGATCTAGATCCATGAACCTAATTCTGCAAAGTACTGATATATCTAAGCAAATAGTAATTTGAATGATTTTTTGTGATCCGTATTATATTTTCCTTAATAGTATGTGAGCATTCCTTCCTAAATTTTTAGTATCCTTGTGAGTGTTCATTCTGTTAAGAAAAGCTCAAAACTTATTATTTTCCATTTTCATCTCATTAAATACTGGGTTTATAATAAAGTATCTTTGGTAATTAAAAACATTTTCATTTGCAGTGCAAGTGGAACATGCACTTAAGAACAGAAGTGTTTAATTCAAAGGGCTTTTTTCTAAACCTACCTTAGACCATCTCTTCCCGTCTTGCCAGTTCAGTTAGCTTGAACGTAAATGACTGTTTTCTTCCAAGAGCAGCATGTTCAGAATGATTACACACATAATATTTTTCTTTTCCTAGAGCTGTAGTGTTTATCTTTCTGGGTATTTTACTGCAGCATTTAAAAGACAACTAGGTTATTTGGCATTTTATAACTTCCAAAAATGAATTTCTGCTTGCTGTCTTTCTCAGAACTCCTTCTGACAACATAAACATACTTCAAAACAAATATGACTGCATTTCCAATGTCCATAACATAATCATTTTTTTCTGAAATGTGTTTAAATGAATATAGGGGGCTTTTAAATATTATATTGTCTTTGTGAATACAGAGTTTTGTAAAGTGTAACAGCCTCATTCCAAAGCATTTTGGTTGGGTTTGTTTTTTTTTTTTTAATTTAACAAGCAACTCACAATATATTCTACTATGTAAAAATCTCATAGTCCTTTCTGAAACAAAACTTTCCATGACTGAAATTATTATCTTCCAAAGAGAGGACTGCTAGTATATAAAAGACAGACATCAAGATATTCTTTCTTATACTTAACAGGTTCTAATATTTAATTAATATGCCTTACATCAAACATAGCTTTTCAGACAGATGATTACAGACTGATTTTCTGGAATCAGATCTGTGGCTGCCTTGGATCTCCAACAGATCAGGTCTAACTAGGATCCAGTCACTAATTTCAATGGGAGGTATTCATAACATTTTAATAGCCTTCAGGTTTAATTCAGGAAACATTCCCAAATGAGAACCTGTAGTTACATTTGAGCAGTATTTCCCCGGGTTTTTTTTTTCAGATGTTAAAAAAAAATAATCCAAAACTTCAAATCTGACTAGAATTCATACCAGTTTTCTATCTACCTCACTCATTTGGAATTTCAGAGTTTTTCCATCAATGAATTCATTCAATACCAAAATGATCATTGCATTTTCAAAAATATTTACAGTAATAACTATTGACTGTGCTAGCTTTGTCAGCTGAATCCCACATAAGGGTGTGAAAACGTAGTCTTTGTGCATGTAAATGCAGGTTTTTGCTTATGCAATGACTATGCATATTTTGCTTGACTAGCCTGTTGGTTGAGATTTTAATTCACCTGAATATTTAAAAACTTAACTTACAATGTTCAATCCATTCACTGACATCTATTTTTCAGGAAATAATAATTCTGTATGGGGTAAGAGGAATTATTTTAAGAACAATACAGGGATCATCTTGCTAAGATGCAGGTAAGATAAAGTAAAAGCGCAGTTGATACAAAAAGTTTACTGTTAGCTAGAAGTTCAATTTAATCTTGCAAAATATCAAGGTTGGATAGATCATAAAATACTAACTATGAAGACAGTCATGCAGTTACTTGCTATCATAAAAACTATCGTTTGTTCCACAATGCAAAGCATTAGAGGAGTATACAAGATACAGAAGTATCTCAGTGCATTCCTGAGAATACTACTTCAGTAAGTCTCTTACAGATTATAGGGGGAAAAAAGAGTTATTTGCATGAAGAAGTAATTCCTTTCTATCTGTACTCAGAATTTTTTACTAGGCATAGAGAGGGACCTTTTTGATCTAGAGAGCTTTTGTCATTCATGACCTGGAAGTAGTGTGGACTCCTTTTTCTACAGTGACAGAAAAATATACAGTGTTCATGGTAATTTTAATTCTTTTGCAGACTGCCGCAGATTGTATGAATGTAAATCTTATTTGACTATTTCCCCAAATTCTGATTTGACTCATCTTCATACTTCACCTAAATAATTACCAGTCTTATGTATTTGCAGCTCCATGCAACATCCATTATTATCTTCCAACTTCAAATATCATCCTCTTTTATTTTATGTTCGTTCCTATTTTGCTTCAGATCAACTGTATTTCAAGTTCTTATTTCTGAGTACATGTATTTGTTTTAAACTGCAGATAAAGTAAATGCTGCTTCATGTTTTATTTTGCTTCAATAATCATAAAATAGACATACTTTCTTGGGGAAGGGGTTACTGCTTAAATCTCAGTTCACCAAGTTAATTGTCCTGTTAATAATTTGCATACAGTAAATTGCCTTTACTTTTGCTCTTCTTTATATATGAAAAAATTTAAATGAATCAGAATATACTTTTATGTAACATAGGAATGTCTTCATTAAAATATTTCCTACGTTATTTATAGTTGCACTGAACTGTGACAGCAGAGGAGTTCACAGAATCATGGAATTTCAAAGTTGAAAGGGACCTCTAGAGATCATCTCGTCCAACTCCCCTGCCAAAGCAGGATTGCCTGGAGCACATTACTCAGGACTGCATCCAGGCAGGTCTTGAAAGTCTCCAGAGAAGGAGACTCCACAACCTCCCTGGGCAGCCTGTTCCAGTGCTCTGTCACTCTCACTGTAAAGAAGTTTTTTCTCATATTCAATAGGAGTTATATGAAAAGTATTCTGAACTGGTATTTATTTTCTGGTATTTTCATGTCAAACAGGGCCAGGTCAATCATTACCCCAGGACTGTATTGCACAATCACATATTTCTAGAATAATAGATTAGCAATACAGGGATTAGCTAATGTTCACTAAACTGTTCTGGCATGCTTACAGCCGAGAGCTTGAAATATTTTTTTATGAAACTGTCACTGATGATGACCATAAGAGGCATAGTCTTCCTCTTAACATTTACTATTTTCAGCGTTGCTTATTTTTTCCATCCGGATGATTATTTTACTATGCAAACAATTTTGTTCTATAAATTTGAACCCTCCCTTTCTTTGGAAAGGACTTTGTATTAACAGACAGATCTTTAGTTGTTTTTCATTTTCCTTTTTTTGCAAAAGCAGAATGATATAAAAAAATTTATCTCAAGTGTTTAAAAAAAAAAAAGGTATTATTCCTTTCTGTACACATTAGTCACTTGCATACTATTGCTGCTTTCAGCATTCTTTTCCAATGCATATTTCATATATTTGGTTTTGATGTCTAAAGTTACAGGCTGAAGGTGTTTGTAGTTAAGTCAATATTTGAGCTATGCAACATAGGCAATTAGAGAAAGGCCAAGTCCCCTACACACGTAACTGTTTCATTGCTGTAAGATTCCATGAGATTCAGGAAGGAGAGACTGTTTATACAGAGAAAGTGTGTAAGCAGAGCCATCCTGCAGCGTCTGCTGTAACACGGATCCTCTACAACTGCATCTTGGTGAAGATGGCAAGAGAGTGCTTTATGACCTGTAATTTCCTGATAAGCAAATTTCTTGAATTTTGAGATTGCGTGGAACACTGCTTTCACTAGGAGAGGGAAGGGGAATAAACTTCCTGTTCTAGCTTTCCACAAGACTGCCTGAAAAATGTTTTACTGAAACACAACGATCTAGTTCAAAACCAACAATTTTTTATGAACTTTAAGCTAAATTCATGGCCAGAAGGTCTTGATAATGTCTTTTAATTCTTGGGTTGCTAAAACTGCAGTTTAAAATCACAGATTATTGCCTCACAAAATTGTTCATACCTGAATTTACCGAACCACAGCAGAACCTCATAGTAGTATGTAAGAAGAGCATCCATCAAAATAGCATCCTGACATCTGGCATGTGAAAAATTACTTTGATTCCATCATTGAACTCTTCTCTAAATTGTACACAAAAAACATAGGATTTTCCTCAGAAATATGTTACACTCCGTATATTAAATGAGTGATGCACTAGTTCAAATTTATGCTATAAGTAAGTTCAGCGGAATAAAAAAAAGAAAGAATACTTTCATCTGTTTCCTAAAAGTAAATTAATATCCTTATATTTCTGCATAAAAGGACTACAGTTTGTTGTGATTCCCAGTTAATTTTTCAGTTTTATAGCATTCTTTACATGACTTCCTTTTTCTTTTTTGAAACATAGTGCGGGTTTTTATACGCTACTGGATTAACTAATCTTTTATGTTGCTAAGTAATAATCTTACAGTTTGTTCCTATCTATACTTTGTTAATTAACATTTGGGTTTCCTCCTTTTCAGACTATGACACTCCCCAAATAACATTTTGACCCATAATCAGTGCACACAGCTTTAGACAGTTCGTTTTGTTAGTGCAATTAGTACACTACTGAGATAGAGGTTTTATCAATAATTTAAAAAATGTATTTAAAAGGTAAATACACGATTTTGCCAAGTACAGTGAGAAGGGAAAATCACCGACACATAAGAGCATAAGGAAACTCTATCTGTAGGATTTCATTGTGGGAGAAGCTGAGGAGTTTGTTCTTTTTTTAAAAAGTCAAAAGAGTATGTAAATATGCTGGAAATGGACTTGTTATGATTTATGCAATTGTATGTGTCTTTCACCAATTTCAAGTTTTCCTGTTACAGTACTAGTATTTCTGGCATTCACCATGGTGACACTCTCCTACTCCATGATGACATGTGCCTGATGCAGGCAGCAGGCTTAGATGTGACCAGTTGCATCTGGTAGTTGAGGTCCCAGAATGATTTATGCAGAAGTTGGTAAGTTTATGCTTGGCAGATGCTTGGCTCACAAGGCAGATAATTCTGAGTCTCACAACTGAACCATGCTACCATAGTTTTTCTCCTAACACATAATCTTATATGAGTAAGAAGCACAATCATCACATAATCCACTGTCTGTTACATCCCATGGCATACCAGGTAATTCCTGCCTTCTCTTTTCTGTGGCCTGGGACAGCTTTTGAGAGGCCTGAGAGAGGAATGAATTTAAGTGTGGTTTAGCATGAAATAGGATAAAAGTAAAGTAAGGGTTGAATTTGAGCCAAGCATATTGTAAAACCTTTAAAACATGGTTATAAAAGGCTGTCAGAGCAAGGACGTATGCACAGATAGAAAGTAGAATATTTTGTCCCTTGTTGTGGGTGTGACAAAGTCCCAGGCCGTACCCACCCATATCATATGGCAGCCCCGTATTTGTTTCTGGTTCAAAATGAAAATTAGAAACAACTGTTCTGCAGTGATAGTAATCATCCATTGCCAAGGAAGAAGGAAATTAATCATCTCCAGGATTCCTTAAATTGAGACAGGATGTTTTTATGCTCTAGTAAACCGCAAGTTATTGAGCTTGACAGTATTCACTTATATTTTAGAGGAAGATGATATGTTCCACTACGAGAATTACTAGTGAAATTTTATGGCCTGTGTTAGGCAAAGATCAAACCAGATGATCCTTATGTCTTAAAATCTGCCCTTAGAATTTACAGCTGCTCAGAAAAAAAACCTTGTCAGAAAATGATGAAGGAAAAGAGGAGGGCTGAAACACTGATCTAAAATTTTTTCCTTATAATAAAGCACCACTGTTTCTAGACTAGGAAAATCTGATTGTCCTGGAGTTGTTATGTCCTTAGATTTGGTTGTAGTCACAGCCCAACTGAAAATTTCATGCACAAAAAAAAAAGCAAGCTGAAAATTCTCTACTCCTTTCTCTTCTGGCAGTTGAAAGAAGTATTGCTTACACCTACACATTGTATATCTCTCATGTCAAGCCATGTAGAGAATTACCTGTCCGAACAATGACTGTTGAGGCAGACAAAGAAATAGTGTCTTCTTACATGTGAGAAACTAGGTTCAAAATGACTGAGTCACTCAAAGTTGGGAAGTTTCTGTCAGAGACAGGGAATAAACAGAATTAGGTGTGGATCTATCACGCTACTAACGGTAAGACTTTCCCTCCTATCTAGTTTCTGCCATCCTGTCTCACATCATGGAGCACTTTACCAGAGGAAGAGAAGCAGGAAAGTCCTAAGGAACTAGACTGCAAAAGCCCTGGCACACTGTAAATCTTTCCTACTTCCTCCTGCTGAAACTGTAATACTACACAGGGCTCAAAGAGTGGGAGTACACTGTGTGCAATGCCTGACAACAGGTGAAAAGAAGATGGGGAAAATGGATGAATGCAAAGGGAAAATAACTTGCCATATAAAGTAAAGAAGAGGAAGCAATTTCTGACTCTTTTCTTCACCAGTGCAAAAGATGGAGAAGGGAAATACAGTAGCCCAAAGGTATCAATTCCATCTTCTGCTTTCACTTTTAGCTGTATGTTACATCCTTTTTAATTTGAATGCAAATTTTCAAACTAATTCAACTTTAATTCTTACTTTTACATTCACTATTTCAGCCCAGGCTTGGGACAATTCTGCTCCATGTGAGTGTTTGAAGTAAAATTCTAAAAATGAATCTTGGCATTTTTTTATTAAGGTTAAAATCTGAGCTGGTTTAGGTTATTTAAACTTTATGTCATGTAATCACAGTTATTTTACCATATTCCTACAAATCTATAGCTGTAAAGATGACTTCTGCACATTTTTTTCTTTATATATTCACTGTAAATCATGAAGCACATAAACAGAAGTGCTGTAATTATGTTAGGCTTGCACTGGCAGTTACATAGCTTAGTACATTCTCAGAAGTTGTTTGTAAGATCAAGGAGTAAGAGGTACATTACGTGGAAGAAATGTCAAAAACATGAGAAGAGTGTCATAGGGTTTGGTATTGACGTATACCCTTTTAAATCACAAACTATTGATCTGCTCTCTTGAGCTCACATGGAAAAAAGAAACCTTGCATCAGCAAGGGAAAAGGAATTTTTCATCTTTTTCAGACTATTTCCAGAAGTTTATACACAATGGACGTTCAGGTGACCCCACCCCAGACCTGTAGCAAAAAAGTTCTTCCATCCCTTCTCCCTTTCCTTCCAGCAATCTCTACATCATAAGCTGGTCATGGCTGGAAAGGCATCTAAGGTGTATTTCAGAAGAATAGCACCTGAAAACTCATCCCTGATAAGAAAAGTGTCAGATCAGAACACTTAATAGATGAGATATCTGACCTAATGGCGGGTTACAGTGGAAAACTTGAAAAAGGGATAAAGGATGAGAAATTTGGAGTGTTTGATAGCCCTCCTTTACAAAAGCATGACATTTGAACACCCTCAAAATCATGCTTTAAGATAACTGATGAGTCTATTGGGCAATGCAAGTTAGTCACTAAACGAAAAGTTTGAGAAGGATCTATCTGTCTTTCAATATTTTTAACAAAATACTCTGTCCTATGTGGTCTTTCTCACTCATGACTTGCAAAGCATTTTGTGAAAATTATTTCACCAGTAGTGTTTTAAGTGAAACTCATTTAGTATCAATACCTGATCTCACTTTCTTGGTCTTCTCTACTGATACTTCTAATATCTATATTGAAAGCAAAAATCCTGTACAGTGAACCATAATTCATCATGTATTGTTCTAGGTCCAACACATGAACTATTCAATACAATGGCAGTCAATTATAAGGCATTTTCAGTATAACTGCGTTCACCCTGATTGACAAAAGTAAGATGAAGGATCTCATTTAAGGTGTGAGAGCACACTAAATAGAAATGCTCCTGTGTATTCTTCAGCTTTAGTTTCAGCAAAGACATCAGCTAATAAAATTCAGATGGTCCAATATGAGACATCATCTAATTGCTGCACTCCATCTGTTGTAATGGGAATTGGATAATACACTATATAACAAAGTTGATAGACTGTTGGTGCAAATGCACTTTTTTCATAACAGCCCCTGGAAAGTAATTTTTCAAATAGTCTTTTATTAAATAAAGGTATTTTGAAAACAGCCTGCTTCCCTGCAGAACTCTGTGGATCTCTGAATATACACACTCATGCTGAGCAGCAAATTACATGTGAAAGCATAAGAACATCTGCAATTTAAGCTCAATTTATTCCTTAAAGGAACAGCTATTTCACATGGAGTTGCATGACTTTCCTCACTAGTAAGTTAAATACACCTTTCCTCACCTAACTTGGCAAATGATACAATATTCTTGGGAACAGACAAGTAGAGGTCAAAAGAAGAACTGGAATTGCTGCTTTGACAGTCTCTCAAAGCCTAGATATACTTAGAAATGGTACCATGAGACCTGCAAACAAGGCATTGAAAAAAAGGAAGAATTGCTCAAGGGTTGTCAAGGTGGAAATAGTGGTCTGACTTCACATAACTGTGAGGGAACTTGGTACGCTTAGTTTTCAAATAGGCAGGGCTGAATCTCGAGCCAAGATTGTGCTGCATCTTAGAGCAATCTCAGGGCTGATACAGCAAATACAGTCACGATGAATGCTATATGATGCTACAAGCATTAAGAAACAATTTCTCTGCTATTTCATATAAAAGCATATTTGTGCAAGATGCAACACAATACTCTCCCAGTTTAGGATGCTAGTAGTCCACAACAAGTAATTTATGAAATTATGTCATTTACAGGCCTGTGCTATGGACCTTTTGCTACAGATGGAAAACTTGGGTAACTTTTTTATTTTTTGTCTTGTATTTGCATAGACGGTTGGGTTTTTTTAATAAATGTCAGAAAATTTGCATGTGACTTAGAAGTGTAAAAATTTGCAGGAACATCGACAGCGAAGTCATTCATAGCAAACTATTGCTGCCAGGCAAAAGAATTAAGGAGCATAAGGTATTTTATAAATACATCGAAGGGAGGAAGTGCTAGAGAGAAAGCTGATCCCAGAAAAACTATTCAAAACTAGTTATGGCAATGCAGATTTCTAAGAAAAAAACATTTCACATGGGAGAGAAGTAAAAATGGTAAGATACTGAGAAATACTCATTCCTAGTCTGCCTAACCTCTTCAGTTGCTGCCCACTTTAGACATACTCCTCTCATCTTGTAGAGGAAATTTTTTAATAACAAGGTACCGTGCAAAGTTTTATGTTTCAAAATCTGACCAGTTGTTATCCAGACATCCAGCAGAGCAAGTCTCTGTTGGATTCTTTGGTTGGGAGTTGATTTTGAGCTGCAAAGAAGAAATGGGAGGGAGAGATGAGGGAAGATGCACCAGTAGTCAGATTCCCTCCATACTTTCCTGCTAGCATTAGGATGTGGGACAGAAAGGGATAAATATGCTGCACATCCATTTATTTCTTTAAAAATGGGCTCCCTTAGCTCACAAGAGGCCAGGAAACTGTGAGTGAGGCTTCTGGGTGATGTGGCTGGCAGCGCCCCTGGTTCAGAGGACGAAGAGTCACTCTATTGTCCAGTTTCTTTCTAGTGCTCAAGCTGGCATTTCTCCGTGTGTGGAGTCTAGTATCTGCACAATGTCTGCTCATGGGCCCCAGGAAAGCTGTGGATTGAGCATTGATTAAGTACAGAATAAAACTATCATCAGCTTTACAACAGATCATTGCTTCCTCATGCCAAAGGCGCAATTGCACAAAGTTTTTCAGTGTTTACCAACAGTCATTTTCCAAAAACAATAGCAGGGTTTTTTTGCCAAGTGTACAGACGTTATGCAACAGCCTCTTTATTGTATTTGTGGAACTGCTTAGTTTCTCACTGCAAAGGACATGATGTGCGTATGAGTTAGGAATAACATGTAGGATTCATTTTGAATTTTCTGGCATATGATACATCATCTGGGGCCTAGAAGTTTTCTTTTGTGGCAACAAATGACATAGGGTCCACCATCACTACCAAATATAATAGAATCTCATGGCTTTTGTTATCACTATAGAATCATGTCTCGAAATAGTTTCAAAGCAAAAACAGGAAACAAAGTGATGAGTCTTAGAGACATTGCCACTTGTGACCGTGACTAACCTCTATTAAGCAGTGACTGTAGGGAATATGTTTTGAAAACTTTCCTTCTCGTATACTATCTGAATAGAAAAGCCATCTTGTTCAAGAGCCTGCTAAAAGAGCTGAGCTCTTTTGTAGTTATGTACTGGGGACGCCATTTCACCCACAGGAGTGTGGGGATGGTTTCATAAGCAAGTTTTTATATGTGCAGATATTATGTGTAGGTGTACATTGGGGAGGAGGAATAAGGAAAAAAAGGTAAAAATCAGAATGCCTGAATTTTAATATAACATACAGCAGCAATTTCATTACATCTGACCATTTCACTAACAGCTTTTAGGAAAGCATAGCTCTAATGCTTCTAATGCTTCTAATGCTTTTCATCTTACGGTCTCATACCTTATGAAATATGTTAGTATTACTATTTCCAAGGAAAATCAAGGCAGAAGAAGAAAATGGAGTTATCCAAGGTCACGTAGACAGCCCATTAGAGGTAGAGTTGGGATTTTTAATCACTGAGTCCTAGAATAGTCCTTTGTCCATTATTTTCTACCAGTGCCCATTTAGGTGAATGATAACATGGTAATAATTATTGCTGGAACCAGAGGTTTTTAACTGTCTTCTTTCTGGAAGACAGTCTTTTTATTGCCTTCTAATCCATAGACACAGTTAATGGCAAATAAAACAACAACAGTTTTTCTGGGATTTGCAGTATTATATAAAATAAAAAGTCTGTAAAGAAACCCAGAATTTCAAACACAAAAGTTTCTTTTTTAAAAAATAACATTATTTTCTGCATTTTTAGCAATAAACTTATGTTAAATGATAATTTATAACATTTATATGAAAACCAGAAAAAAATATAGTGTTCCCTTTTCCCTCTGACAACATGCAAGTACTTTAGATGGGAAAAGATTTGTAACTTTGAAAGTGACATTTCCTTTTGTATAACGGAAATCGTTCTTAAATCATTAGTATTTGGGCTTTTAAAATAGCTTTTTTTTTCATATTTGTGTTATTTCTGCATGCAGATTAGAGAAGCATAGCTTTTATTTTAAAATATACTATCCAAGAAAACAACTTTAAAACCATATAATATAACTGCAATACCAAGCACTCAAATGTCAGGGTTAATTTCCTTTCACAAAACAAATTCACTTCCTTTGACTTCATGCATTATAATATGCAGGCACCAATCACATTAATGTATGATATTTTTTCAGCAGGACCTTCCTTTATGCAGTGCAGGAAAAGTTCTTGTCACATAATGGACCACTGTTTCAGATATTATTCTCCTCTTGTTCCCTGTGTGGCCTTCTGCTCTATGCATTGCACACTATTCAGGCATTAAGACGACTTATAAATTCCCTCCTGGATTTCACTGTGGGAAGCATCCGTGGAATCAAAGACACAAAAGATTCACAAAGACTCACAAATTTCTTGTTATAAGAGGGGATGCTGAAGCAGACAGCGTTTAAGGTCAAACATTTCCATTAATATTGTGTGTTTAAGAATAGTTCTTTAGCACATGACCCATGGCATTCACATACAGCCCTCAACAAGAGGTGTGAGTTCAAAGTCCTGGCTTCCAGTGATTTCATTTACTTTTAATTGAGTATTGAGGATATCCGTTAATACGATCCTGGGTTTTCAGTGGAAAAAGTGGTCCAGCAAGAGAGGCAGAAGAGCAATGCAGCTACAGCACTGCAGCCACAGCAAGCCATTGCTTAACACAAGGTCTAGGGACTAGGTGGGATGGTACTGTTTGTCAGGGAGAGAATAAGTCTATCAGCCTTCTTCCGATGAAATCCATCTATTTAGCAAAATCAGTAGTTGTCCTTGAAATCTCTGTTTCATCATCCTGTCAGAACACCAGATTTGCTCATCTTTCAGCTAAATGCTTAGACCTTTTGCTTATGGTGAGCTCCCCAAGGTTTTTAAAATAATAAAAAAAAAAAATTAAAAAAAAAAATCTAACCTAATCAAGAACTCAAAACAACCCCATCAAATCTCAAGGTATTTTAGGATTAGATATTACAATGCTTTTTCTTTATTATTATTATTTTTTTAAATAAAGTAGAAATAGAAACAGAATAGAAATAAAAAATCCACACTTGCTTTGTCCCTGAAGACAGGTCCTGGCTTGCTCTCAGACAGTTGTGCAACAAATCACACGGTCCCTGTTGGTTCCTAGAAATTTTCTCTTTCCATTGTCTTGGAGGCATGTCAGTCCATTGGCTGATCTTCACAGTGGTTTGTGCTCCCAGTTTCTTGCTGTCATTTGCCTTCTTGTTCTGCTCTTCTCTGCTGTCTGTGGCAAAATTTTCTATCTGTCCATGTTCTAAGGAGCAACTTCTTATGCTTCTGAGGACTTGACTTAACCCTCTCACTCTGTGATAAGGAAGATAATATGCAAGTTGGAAGCAAATGCATCAGATACACACTTTTCTTCACAGTCATGTAGGAACTTCTAGGAACAATCTGGGTTAAAATACAGAATTTATTTTCCTGAGGTCTCCTGTTTGGTTCGGAAATGGTCTTGTTGTTTGTTTTATTGTTGGTGTTTCTTTAAAGTATGATACCTATTCCTCACCAGAAAAAGTTTAGTTAGCAGCAGGAATTGCACGGTCACAAGGGGACAATTTCCTCGATCTGACCCTAAATCTCATATTTCATGGGTGAAATAATGCTCTATTATCAGTGAAGGTAGGAGGGAGGTGAGAATTTTTTGAAGATATGAGGAAAAATGAAGTCCTGTCATGTAGTTTCATATTAACACCTGTATGGCTCTTTGAAGTGGGAATATTTATATACCTTATTCAAACCAATGGAATAAAAGAAAAAATTTAAGCTTATCAAAGCTAATGAAGTCAAAAGAATAATTAACAAATTTTTATCCTCTCCATGGACAAGCCATAGAGGAAAATGAGCAATTTTGCTAGTGACTTTTATGGCTATTTGCCTACAGGAAGAATGAACAATGAGATTATAGAGCTCAGGGCTCTGAGCTCTATAAGCTCCAGAGAAGGTGGTGCTGCAACACCACAGGCTGTTCCAGCATCATAGCCCATCCTCATGTTCCAACTTCTCTAACATAATGCCTGTTTCCCAGTTCTGCATCTTTCCCACTCATGGTTTCTTGTACCAGTCATATTGTTGCATCCATGATATTTTACTCCCAGCTCCTCAGGCTTGTCCTTTTCTAACATATATTTCTTGATTCTCTCTCTTAGCTTTTCCTTGTAGTCCTGGATTGCTTCTGCCACTGCCAGTCCAAGTTTCCTCTTCCAGACATTCCCAGTCCCACTCACATTCCTTGGTTTCTCTGTCCCAGTCTTCTTGCCTAGTCAGTCCTAGCTCTTGAAAACAGCTGAGTTGTTTTGTTTGGAGTTTTCCAGAAGAATTCAGCCTTGGGCAGCTATGAAGCATATGGAATTTCAGTTTAAATGGTTAAAGTCTGGCAAAGTTTTATGCAACATAAAAGAATGTCTTCAATAATAAGCAGTGCTACTGGCCAAATCTGTATAAATCCTAATCTGGTTCCCTTTGAAGTCAATGGTAAAAGTCCCAATGGGACCATTGATGTTAAAACTTTGTTTTAAGCAAGTTTTAAGCAAGTAAGTACATGCTTAAAGTGCTTTTGTGGATTGGACAGCAATTAAAAATGAGAATGCACCTCTAGCTAATATGAACATGAATATATTATTTGCATTTACTACTTTCACTTCCATTTTATGAAGGTATCCAATGAATTCTGTGAAATTTCTCTTTGAAATTTCTCATTGAATAATGTGGTCACATGTGCTGAACTTCCAAACCCATGGAAAATGAAGAAAATTGATAAACTGATGTTTCTGCATATAACATTTTAAATGGCTTTCCACTACACTTTAAAAAGTACTGTTCTTTGTTGCGGCTGTATTGGGTAGCAGCATTTCAGTTTGTAAGCGTTTTGAGCACGTGTTCAAAGTAACATGGAAGAGACAAACATGACCTTTTGCCTTTGTTTTCTTCTGTTATTCCAAAGAACATGAAGGGCTCTCATGCTTTTCCTGTGGAGGACAATTCTTTTGAAATTCTCATACAGGGCAGGTTACAGTCTAGTAGCCTTTGGCAATATGGCCAGGATGCAAGACCTCACAGAAAAACAGAAATGTGAAGAAAATAATTGATGAGGCTGGAAAAAAAAAGGTAGTGGCAACATGTTGCAAGGTTGTGACACACTGGCTGTTCAAAAAAATGGAGGCAGAACTGTGTGGGTCTCATGGATTATGTAGATGCAGAGTCTCTTTTTGAAGAGAAACCCCTCAAACCCTACAATTCTCTGTACACATTCTATTTCCCAAACTGTAACTCAGAGGCCATGGACAATAACAGTCAAAATTTCCCCCTATTTAGTACAGTGATGCGATCTATACCTGTGCTCTCTATGGAGTTTGTGCTGTACTACCTAGGAAATCATCCTGTGAGCCACATCACTTTAGGCTCTGTTGGAAATTTCCAATTTAAAAAAAAAACAAAACCCACAACCTTCTTCTTTTCACTTCTATTATGTTTACCTCAGATATAATTGTTTGATGTATGTAAGTTAACATACCATAATCAAGGTCATCATAAGAAAGAAATTATGGTCAAGGAGGCAGTATAAATGGTATCTAACAATTTTTAATTTTTTTTTCCTGATAGGAAATTCAGTTCCTCTGATGCCCTTTGGGAATAAAAAACTACCTCTATTTTTTTTATTCCAAATTCCATAGTGACTCTTTTGAGTATCATAATTTATAAGAATAAGTAATTTTCCTTATGACTCACTGCTGTCCTCTTCCAGTTAGGTCCTGAAGTCTGAATGACTTGTTTGTGCTCTGACTTTTGCCCTGGAAAACTCGTTACCAGGGTTAGTCTTATTCATATTGGTGTAATTAAAATCAGAACTGGGTTAAAAACTTTTGCTGCTTGTTGTAGGGTCTCAGTTTCTTATTACTCAGAACACAATCGTCTCTAGAGCTCTCCTCAATAGACTATTGGTTCATTTCTTTCTGCCAAATGAAATTGTTTCCAGGTTAAGTTGACCTAATTATGTTAGACAAATTGTTAATTAATTTTCTCATTCCAGTTTCTCAGGTATCAGGGTACAAACTGAATTACTGCCTACCTTCTACAAACTGACCAGCTGATTTCTGACATTTGCATATGTCTTTTTAATATATGTAAATTTCCTTGTTGCTTTTTTAGAGAACTGTATTCTCTGTTCTGTTTTTCATTGCCAGTACTTTCATATTTCTACAAACAGTTGCTCTCTTGTTCTGTAACAGGCCTCAGATTATTTTCCTAGCTGTGTAGTAGCTCCCCTCATAAGGTATCTGGTCCAAAATCACACAATGTGCAGGGCTGTTATTCTCCTCTTTGGAGAGGCCCTATTGAAATTCAGAAGTGCTCAGTTTCAACATTTAGTTCCCAACAGTGCTACCACTGTTTAGACAGCAGTAGCTTTTTTGGGAAGATTTTTCAGTCATCATTTGTTTCTGCGATAGAATTAAATAGAACAGTTAAAAAAACCAACCCTAGAGCCATGCCAGTTCGTTTCTATAAGCTGATCGTCCCTCCTCTCTCCACCCATTTCTTTTGCCCTGGGGCTTTTTCCCAGGCATCAGGATCTTCTCCTATTGCCATGATTCTCCATGTATCTTTCCTGCATAGGAAGAGGCCTGCCATTCCTTAGCTTTTATGTTGCAGGGCTAACGCTGCCTTCTGATTAAGTAATTCATAATGGAAACAGATACAGCTCTTCACTGCAGTATAGCATATAGGGGAAATATAAATGCTTCTTACACCTTTAATGGAAAGCCTATCACAGAATCATAGAATCATAGGGTTGGAAGGGACATTAGTAGATCATCTAGTCCAACCCCCCTGCCAGAGCAGGGCCACCTTAGAGCAGGTTGCACAGGAACGCGTCCAGGCGGGTTTTGAATGTCTCCAGAGACGGAGACTCCACCACCTCCCTGGGCAGCCTGTTCCAGTGCTCTGCCACCCTCANAGCAACAAAGATGAACAATTCATTCTCATGGCAATTGTAAATAGGACATCCTTAATTATATCATATTATACAATATTATACAATTACAAGGCACAACAATGAGGAAACATCACTAATATCAAAACACAGTAACATATATGCACATAAACATAGAAATGTATATCACATGCCAGTGTCCTGCTAATTTGCAGGACATTTATTGTGGTGCCATTAGGCAGAGAATACACAATCTGTTGCAGATACTGGAGAGGCACCTTCCCTTTGGCCTGTTACACATAAACATTATTCTAGGATTTCTCTAGCATCTAATGAAGCCAAACAAGGTTCTGAAATACACTTGTCCAGAAGCAAAAGCAGGCCTAGCATGGAACACATAGATAGCTCAAAGGGTATATTTAATATTAGAATTTTGAAAAGGTAAAAATCATGTAGTAAATTAGTACATGCAGTAAAGACTTAAAAATACAGCGTATTTACTGGTTGCAAGGAATGGAAAGTTGATCTCACAGTAAACTCATGCAACTCAGACTTTTAAGACAGTAATGAAAAAAATTGTTTTCAAGTGTTTATAGGCCAGATCCTGAAAGATATTTAGGGACTTAAACTGATGGAACTTAGGTCCTGCCTGACATACTGTTCAGTCTAACTACTATCTGTTTACATACCCAACTGCCTTCAGTTTCAATACCTGTGCAAATACCTCTAAGAGGTGAGGCCTACAGGACTGTAAGACAGATCTTCTACGTTTCCAAGCAGTTTTCTTATTGATAGCCACCTATATATAATAAGGTACATGCAGACGTAGCAGACAGGCAGACCTATGAAAAGCAGGCTGAGAGAGATCACATCCTTTGGAACTTCTCAGTTTTAGTAGGATAACACTGGTGTATTCAAAGATGAGTGCTGAAAACATTAAAGTAATTGTCCTTCTAGTAAAAACAGAAATACCTGCTAAATTTTACTTTTTTTCTCTATGGGAAGTTGATATACATTTAGATTTTAATATGTGTTTGAGCATTTTACTTATTAGAGATGCTTTCTGTGGTGAAAAAAATGCCACAGGGAGAAATTAAAAAAAAACAACAAACCCATATCTCAAACTGTTTCCATCAGTTATCTGAGCTTTACAAATAATTTTTAAGATTTGTAAATTGGAAAGCCATTTTAATGATATAACTCTGAAAGTGTACCATATAGAGAGGGACGCAAAATTGATTCAGACCTTGTTTGATCTTGGTTATCTCTCAGGAATAAAAAGGAACAGAAATGGAAAAATAAATATATTAAAGCCCTAGAAACACGGTAAGAGTTGAATGCCATGGGCAGAAAACCAAGGCAAGGAAAAAGAAGCAAGTTTAAAATTTTCAGTAAGAAAAGGTGAAGAGTTTACAGATGTATTCTCTACTCAGAGACTGAGTTCTTTTCTATCTGTGGAGCCGTTGTACTGCTGTCTATTGTAGACTTTATTCAATTCCTTTACATGGTAAGCCAGATTTTAAAAAATATTCTATAAACCAGTCATTGGGATGTCAGATTAAAAAAACCCAAAACTTCTGAGCCTCTTGTTTAATTAAAAAAACATATTGGCAATAAAGCTCTGCTAGTTTGACTCAGTTAGTTACTGCATGTCAATGTACATAACATTTCACCACTTCTGGGTGTTATATTCTGCTGTAACAGTGTGATGTCTGAAGTTGAAAGAGTTGAAAGAGAGGAATATATTAATAGCAGTGTCGTGAATGTAAATATACTAACAGAAAAGAGAGAACTGCTAAAAAGAAGAAAAAATGAAGTAGAAAGAAATCTGTAACAAGATGAAAATGGGCTTCCAGATGCAATGAATTCTAGCTAAGTTACTTAAAATAAAACTGAAGATGGTGGTATGCCTTTAAATGGTTCAATAGGTGTTTCAGTCATGGGCCAAATGAATCCACAGTCTAACAGTTATTTTTCTTGATATATATCTTAAAATTCCCCTTACAGTTCATTATTTAAAAGTAGTGTTAAAACAATGTTAAAAATCATTGTTTAACAGTAGAGTTTATATGAATACTTAGAGTGTTGGTAAACAGTACTTCTTATTTGAGAATCATAGAAATTTTGTAGTACTCTAAAGTATGCAGAGTCCACCTAAAACCAGTGCCGAGTAATCTTTTTTTTTTCTTTTGAGTTATCGTTATCACAAATTTAAGTTCTTTTTGAAGTAACTAAAACAGAAAGAACAAAATCCTTTCCTAGATTGTGTTCTTCAGCTGTCTTAAATGGAAGAATTCCTGGAAAGTCAGTAGATTATATTCAGACCACTCTGGTGGTGTTTTGCCCTTCCTGTGACGTTCTTACATACAAGAGTGAGAAGGATCACAGGCAGTTTCCTAATGCTGGGTTGCAAGATGGTAATCATCTGTACAAATACGGAGAAAACCAGCCAATACTTCATCATCTAGAAAAGGTAGGGGTTTGGGGTTTTTTGGATGAGGAGCTGGCATATGTGGCCATTTTCATGGGACAGAGTGGCCCAGGTGCAGGCACCTTGGTACTCTTTGGCTTTCTGTCCATGCGAGCTGTGCCGAGTGAGCCGTGAGCTCTGCAGCCTTTGCAAACGCTACTCCTTGAAGACTAACATTCCCTCAAGTTTTAAATATTACTTGCCAAGCATGACTGTCGGTAAAACTGTGTCCACCCTTAGTGACTGAGAAATATTTTAATCAGATCTTAACTGAGATAACAGGGAAAGGAGCTTCCTTTGATTAACAATGTCTGGATTTTACATAATCTACAAGAGGAAACTCCATCCTTTATTTCAATGTACATGTAAACAGAGCAGTAGTTGCTGTTGTCTGAAGCTCATGGGGATAACTTTACAACAGTACTGTAATCCAAAATCTTCCAAACGAATCTTCAAACAGCAGTAAGGGAAATAGTACTGTTGGAAAAGTATATTGTTCAAACAAAAGAAATCAACAAAGCTGGTGATTTCTGGCCCATTTTACAATTATTTCAACTTCTACAAACATGAATGGTTAGAATTATACTCAGTAGACTAGCTTGTGTTTTAAGTAATTTCATTTTGAGAAGTATTTGGGTATTCTTTATTTTCCTGTTACAAACTCTAGCTCTCCTATACACCCAAATTCTTGGGTAAGATTCTCGAAACCATAGACCCCTAACACATTGCAATGGGGTTGCATTTTACCAACAAGTTTTATTGTTCTCCCTACAAGTTTTTTTTTTTTTTCAAGTTTTAATGCAATATAAAGTAAAAAGCATCCTTTCTTGGTCCTGTGTTTGTAGTAAGTGCACAAGTCAAATGATTTTGTCATTTTCCTTTGTTATCGATGTAACCTAAAATGATTTTTGAATGCGAAAATATAATAAAATATACTTTCAAGAGGTATTTTACTAGTAATGCACTGTATGAAAAATATTTCCAAGTGAAATAATCAGATTAAAGGGTAGAGAACATTTAGTGTATTTGTAAAATTTTACTATTCCAAAATCCATTTAGTTTTTGGCCTAACATGTAATATTTATTTTTAACAGTTGCTACTGAAACACTCCTTTTGAAGTCCATGCCACTATGAAGTGGCACAGAGGAGGTGACAACACATTTAGAGATGAAAACTAGTAGGAATTAGATGTTTCCAAGCCTGATGAAATGGAATACTAGTCAATATAGATAGTGGTGAGAAATTGTCTGGAGTCACTGAACAAGAAAACATATGTGCAACACTGCAACATAACTCTTCAGTGAACAGCAATGGAAAGCATAAACTATCATTTTTCTACACTCAGTAAGCAAAATGAAACAGAGAAGTTTTATTCTGCAATTTTTGATTGCCAAACAAAAGAAAAAAAGTAGCTTGGCTGTCCACCTCTGAATTCAAGTTATAATTTAAACTCTCTTTAGATTAAAAGATACAAATCACAGAGCATCTGGCGAACAGCCTCAGAAAAAAGTGCCTCGCATTAGCAAATAGGTTTCAGTTTGGGTTCCAGTTGCAAAGTATTTTCATGGAAAAATTCTCACATACATCTGAAGAAGCAGCCATGTGGAAACTTAAAATACTGTGGGTAGGTCTTACTAATTGTTTTAAAGGGAAAGGCCTTGCTAATTCCCTAGCAGACACAGAGAAAAGCTACCTTACTGTCTAAGAATAGAGGAATTCTTCAGTTAGTGCTAGGGAGAATTGGATTAATGAGACTAATGGTCCATGGACACATGATAATTTCTTGCTGCCAGAAGCCGGAGTGGCTCCAGCTGTAGCGTTCCCACCCTGGGTGATTCTGGCCCAAAGCCCAGCAAGCAGTCAGGGACCAGCTCCACCGATCTCTCAGCCCAGCAAGAGCCTTCAGATTAAATCCTCTCTCTGCTACAGCACAGGGGTGCGCTTGAGAAAGCTAGGAGTTGTAAATATCCTCCAGCTTGGCCTTAGTGAGCTCTGGAAGGTAAATGGGTTATGGACAATCAGTCAGACTTCAGACCTGAGAGTGAAGAAACAGTGACTTTGTCCTACTCCCAGCGGTTCCTGAACAGCTTTCCTTACAGTTCAGGTGAAGGAATGAATCACCACTGCTGCCCCAAGGCTGTTCTCTGAAACTTTGCCAGGAGTGAATTTGGTCTGGTATCTCAGAATTTGCTCCTGTCACAGAGGCTGATTTAGGATTTAAATGAAGCCTGCAAGTTGACAGCAGCCCCTTTGCCCCTTGGCTTCTCTGTTCAAGACCAAACTCACAGGCTGTACAAAGTCTGGCACAATACTTAACATTTTTCAGGCTGCTGTTCTCTTTTAGTGCATTTCCATTTTCTAAAAATACTCTCTTATATGGAAAAAAAAGCAAAACTTATATTTAAAAATGTCAGTCATAACTGTATCATGTGCCAAAGGAATACAATAGCTGTTGCATTACATAAATTATCAATCATTGCACTTTAAAAAATGGAGTCTGAACAAAATGAATCTTAATATTCTACATTTTCACTTTTTTCCTGTTATTTATCTGTTCAGAGATGGCAGGCATTATTTTATCAAGGCATGATATTCCAAATTACCAACAAAGTAAAGACTAATTTTATTCCAGTAAATCTGCTGAGTTTATGGTCTATATGCATTTTATGATCCTACCTGCCTAGTCCCCTTTGGATGATGAGTGGCCTGCCTGTCTGTTTTGCTGAAGAGAAGACATACTCAGTCTGCTGTTGTACGGCATTAATGATCTGCCTGTCCATTCTAAGCAGAATGGAGAGTACTGCTGCTCTTTTCCTACATGGCAATCTCTCTTCTGTGTGACAGCAAAGTAGTAATGGAGAAGAACTGAACAAAAAAAATTCTAGGAAGTACATGGGGATTAACTAGGAGAATGCATTTTTTTTCTTTTTTAAATCACTTATTTAATTGGATCTCCCAGGAGGTGTAATACTACTCAGCTTTGGGGATAATGGAGCTCCCTTGTGAACCATACTGTTTCAACTATGTGGGGCATATCTTGATTAGCATATGTTTCTTCTAAAAATACATTTTGAAGCCCCCAGGACTTGCCATTTGTTTGCAAGCCATACTAGTCTTTCAACCTTGCATCACTGATTTTAGGACAAAAACTTTACTTTTAATCCTTGTGGAAGTAGAGCTAGCTTTGTCTGCAATCCCTTTCTGCAGTGAAAACTTAGAACAATAGTCCCCTTCAGAACACAGCAAAACCAAGGAGCTTTCTCAATGTGAAAGTGGAACAGAAGACTAGGAGCTAGCATTGATTTTAAAGACTTTCTAACTCGGGAACTCTTGGGAAACTGATATTTTAACTAGAATTCTGAAATATTATTGTTTAAATATTAATTATTTTTTAAACTCCAGTCCCTTTCTTTGGCATTTAGGGTCCTGGCTGTAAGGACACAGGGGATATAATGTCAATCCTGAGTCTTTTTTTAAAAAATAGTAACAGGAGGGAAAACTGCCAGATCTTGTTCTTACAGATTTGCTGTGTGTATTTGCTGTACCCCATCCCTATCTGTACACCAGACTCAAGGCATGTGCTGTACCTAACACAACATTCTCACTTTGGGATTTCAATGCATAAAGAGCAGTCCTGAATTGTGAGCTCCATCCCTAATCATTCACAGAGTCTGCAGTGGCAGCAAAAGTGTGGCTACCTGTGCTTCTTTCCAGAAAGTTTTTCAATTTTTCAGTGATTTCCACCTGTCCAGAACCACCATGTTCTGGCTGCCAGACACTCCTGGCAAGAGGGGCTGTTCACAGGACAGCAATGTGGTTGCACAGGAGGTTCATCAGTGAAGGAAGCTCCCAGGGGTTACTACCACCAAAAGACATGTATGCTGCAACTGAACATGTTACATTTCCCTTTCCAAGCTTGGCGTGCCCTTGTTCCTCAGCCAAGTCACTGTGAGGCAAGAATGTAAACACAGGAGACATCCTCTTTCGACACGACTCATTTTCCCTTAGTCCTAATCTAACCAGCTTTTCACACTGCCTAATGCATCTTCTTCATGCCCTAGGAAAATGAAAAATTTTCTTTTCTACTGCTGGTAGATTAGTACTTCAGGAATTGCCTTGACTAAAATGATGTTGAAACAATGTCTAACATTTGTAGATTTTTTTTATTGTAACTGTATTTCTGCCCAGGTTTTTGTTTAAAAAATGTATCTTTTGAAACATACTTCTCTTTGATCTGGAAATATATTACTATCAAATTTGATTGGAAAATGATACACAGGAGAGTATTACACAAAAATTAATCAGTGTATTAAACTGTGGCCTTAATCTTGTAGCAGAACATGAAGCAAATTATAGTATTTTTCTCTTTAATAATACATGAAGCATATATTGTAGTTGCAACACCTATGTCTTTCAAGTTGATGAACCATAATGGAAAAAGGTGGTCTTTAGCTTGCTTACACTCTTTCTAAGCATTATATGATCAACCTTCAGTGATTCATTTAATGTTTTCATTCACTTGCTAGTTTTAGGTGGGCAAACAGAAGGCCACTGGTAGCTGTTGTGCTGTTGCTGCCCTTCCTTCAGGCTAAAAAACCCATTCTCCAAGAGCTGACTTTTGTTTCAGACATACTTAATCCTATCTGCTCTTGGTAAACCCCACTTGGCATCGCTTAATAAATTTCTAGTTCAATTAACATTCCTGTGGTTCTTCTTCCATCCATTTCCACTAGCCCTTAGTTTTTATGCAGATTAGCTTTTAATCAATTAACACACCTATTCCATATACAAATCAGATTCAAAGAGCAATTCTCCAAAGGAACCAAGCTTTTCCTCTACATTCCCAGTGCCAGGAGTGCCTGACACAGAAGTAGGAAGGATCCAAAACCATTTATGAATCTGGAAGAAATAAACCTCTCAATGTCTTTGTGAACCATCTTTCAGAATGTTTTGGTTAGTGAGGTGGTAGGAATTTTGAGACATTCTCACAGAAGACTAAGTGTCAAGTCCATGAAGCCTTGCAAACCACAGTGGACTTGCATGTCTGTGCTAAGGGACAAATACAACTCAGTAATATCACTACTGGAAATGACTAGCTAACCTCAGACTCATGTCCTGCACAGATAAATGCAGTAGTAAATGTGCACCCCGAAAATCACTTTGGTTCCTTTCTTCAGTGAAGAGAATGGAAACTTTCAGCCAACTGAAATAATTTTCTACAATCATACAGAGAAAATGACATAGCCTCATCTGAAAAAGAGTGGTGGTGTTTCTAAATAACCACCCTACTCTCATTATGAGTCCATTCTTCTTCCACATCATAAGGTGTGAGTAACTTGCTGAATGAGTGAAAATAGATGTGTTTCCAAAAATGCTTTAGGAAATTAAGAGTATCTTGATGGAAAGGTTGTTAACTAATGTATGACATAGAAAGTCACAAAAGTAAGGGTGGCATCATTAACAGCATTCATGTTTAGAGTTTTTGATAGAAATTTGCACCATGTTTAGGCCTAGCATGTCAACACAGCTGATAAAGAATTTTACTGTTTGTGGGAAATTCTAACTAGAAAAAACACTACCAGCTGTATGCGAGGTAATGGAAGTTCTACTTGATGAGCTCGTGCTCTTTTGTTGAACTTTTCATCTTCTGGGTGACTGAAGTAATCTGGATGAAATTAAAAGCAACCTGATCCTGAAGATTTGTTGATTTATGCATGTATTAATAGTAATAGTTTTTTAAAAAATCAGTCTTCTGATCATTTCCTAGATAAGGCTAGAGTTTCCCCTGAGAAATATTATATTTTACACTTGCAGTTAAAATAAAGCATTATGGAAGTAATAAAGTTCTAACAAAGAAAATCCCACAGAAAGCAGCACTTCTTTGCAAACTTTTGAAATATTATGCTAATTACTCCATATTTTTGACTCATTCATTTCCATTATATTTTATAATCTAATATGACATGTTGTGCATTATCACTAAATTATTGATAAAGCAATATATATATGTGTAAGATATAAAAGTCTTAAACAATTCTGAAATTCTTGAGTATTTTGTTTTGCCAGTTTCTGTGAAAATAAGGAAGACTTATCTAAAAGCCTGATTTTCAGGCTTAGTCAATTAGTTTAATAGCAGTTCAATTGCCTCTCTCAAAAGTGATAAAAATAATTTCAAATTTCTATTTAATTTACAAAGAGTAGAAGATCATGTTAGAGCAGCAGAGTATTTCAGATAGTATACTTTTTGTAGAAGATGTGATAGACATCACAGAATCACAGAATCATAGGGTTGGAAGGGACCTCGAAAGATCATCTAGTCCAACCCCCCTGCCAGAGCAGGGCCACCTTAGAGCAAGTTGCACAGGAACGCGTCCAGGCGGGTTTTGAATGTCTCCAGAGACGGAGACTCCACCACCTCCCTGGGCAGCCTGTTCCAGTGCTCTGCCAGCCTCAAGGTAAAGAAGTTCCTCCTCATGTTTAGGTGGAACTTCCTATGCTCAAGTTTGTGCCCGTTCCCTCTTGTCCTGTCACTGGGCACTACCGAAAAGAGCCTGGCCC